>JAPDFK010000183.1:0-92530 GCA_027569635.1 Lasiosphaeriaceae sp. G1095 | reverse complement strand
CCCCCCCCCCCCCCCCCCCCCCCCCCCCCCCCCCCCCCCCCCCCCCCCCCCCCCCCCCCCCCCCCCCCCCCCCCCCCCCCCCCCCCCCCCCCCCCCCCCCCCCCCCCCCCCCCCCCCCCCCAGCTCCGTCGCTCCTCTTTCGTGGCAACTTCCCGAGGCGGATTGGGGTCTGGAAGAATGGAATGAAAGGACTTACCAAGATTCTGCCCAAATTCAGGCAAGGGCCTCACCCGACGACCTGGCCGGCGGTTGACCTCGGGCATAAAGCAGCAGGCGGTACGGCTTGCGGTGGTCAAGATGACTATTGACCAGAGGCCTTGGTTGATGGTGTCGATGCTTTTCGTCCTCTGTCTCGTTCTTGTTGCCCTCGGCAGCCTCGTTGATACCAGGCGGCGGCGGCGACAGAATGATGACTGATATAAAAAGCGACTTACCCACCTTCGAAATTGAAATGGTTAGCGAAATGCCAATCAAGAAAGGCCTTGCTTCCGATGACATGTTTTGGGGTTCCAAATTGGCCATCGTGGTTCGTTGTGTCGGGGAGGAGGGGGTTCGGGCTCGACGAGCTCGGGTAGAATGGACCTACTGAGCTAACCAGCAGGGGGGGGGAAACATACTGACCAATTTCTGTTGAACAAGCGGAAGCTCCGTCTTCCACAACACATCACAGGCCCAAACAAAACACATGACAGGGCAAGCCGTAGGCTCCGAAAAAAGAACAAAAGATCGATGTTTTTCCAACGAGAAATTAGATGGCCTGACGAGCAAGATTTTATTATTGTGCTGTGGCACGGGCCCTCTTCTGATTGCCCTAACATGGAAGTTGAGAGCAAGAGCAGGAATGGACATACCTATACTGGAAGGAAGGACCCCTGCCAACTGATGTGCCGCTGTAAGTTGACCCTAACCCATGTGGTTTGAGGGTTGGTAGCCTTCAGGTGCATGTCATACCTCCCTCCCTGCACCCTTCCCTCGGAGGCGCCAGCTCGCTTGGGCACACTGTTGCTTCCCCTCGTTCCCCAGAAACTTGTACAAAAGAGGACGAGCTTCTGTAAGGCCATTGATATGGGCTCGATGATTCTTTGCCAAATATTGGGCCTTCTAGGCAACTTCCGCGCCCTCAAGGTTAGTGACAGCGTCTGTTGGGGATGAAATCCTCGCCTGGGAATATACCCCCTTCCCCCTTCCCCCTCCCCATTTCCTCTCATCGTTCCCTGGCACCTGGCATTGAACGTCTAGGCTGAACTCCACGAATATGTGACGCGAGCAAGCCGATCCCCAGAGAGCCCGCCATGAGAGATGCTCAGCCTTCCATATCGAAACACCAATAGAGCCGGCAAGTCGCCAACCGCTACGCGTCGTATCCTTCCCCTCGCATGCCGTGAAATGCGGCCTCGACGACGCCGAATCAGAGTGCCGCGAGAACTAGGGACAATGCAAGCGAGGCCGAGCCCATTGAAGCCACGACTCGCACTGCGCGATCGGGCGCTGGCAGTGTTGCCGATGAACATCAAGGCAGCGGTTGTCGAATTTGGCCAGGCCAAACTGGCTCGTATGGTGGCGCTGGGTCTCGTAGATGGCCAGTAAATGTAGATCGTATTGACTCAGCTGATTCTAGCGCCGGATCTCGGCATGGCAAGATCCATGCGCGTCGGTTTACGGCTTGGTCGAGACATATCAGCGACTTTATCAAGAATGAGAACAAAACGTATGTGTATCCAGAACCTTGTTTGTTTATTGCGCATTGCTAACCGTTATTGTGCCGCAGTCTTCCAACCCGGATCTCCCCCATCCTCATCGTCGCTAGATCCCCCCCGACCCCGAGATGAACGAAAACAATAAGGATGAACATTTGATCCAGTTGGCGGAGATTCCGGAGCCCTTGCCCGTGGGCCAAAGGAATTCTCATTGATGTTAATGGAAATCTGTGCCAGGGGCTTTCCAGAGATCCGGCGGGAACGGCAGCACCGGTCGCGGAACCAAAAGCCAGGTACCATACATCGCAATATCCATTACATTTCAGGATTCCTCTCTGGGCCCAATCCTGAGGCCGCATCCAACCCAAAATCGACGACGCCAGTGGTTTTCCTAGTCCAATATCGCCAGTCTCCAACTTTGGGAGAGGAATACAGCGGGGGGCAAGGCTCGGGTTGTCCAATGCCAAGTCCTTGAAGTCGGCTGAGGCAGCTGCTGCTCCTATCTCCCAACTCGGAACGAAGCATTGCCGGCGTAGGATTCCAAAGGAAGGTGCTGTCCCTACATGTACATCGCGAGCAACTCATTGGGTTCAGAAATAATTTGCCATGTTCATATCACACGCGTCACCTCTATCCTTCTTGCTATGATAAGCATGTCTAGCTCAAGGCGACCGGCAAGAATGTGGACAAGCAACTCAGCGAGTTGGTTGGGTTGTCGAAGGCTCGGAAATCGGATTGAGTTGATCTCTAGGTAGGAGGCGTCACAGTGCGTCACAGAAAAATTTCAGGGCATAGGGAGATTTGTTCTCTGCCTCGTATTAATGATGAAACTTTGCTGAGGCCAAAAAAAAAGATGAGGCCACATATTTGATCCGGTTTGCTTCCAGGTACTGTGAGTAAGTCCCTTCCTTTGGGTCTGAGCTTCCAGAAAATCTTTCCTCCCTAGAACGTTCGTTTCCCGTCGTTTTTGAACCGACTTGAAAGATTGTTGGAACGAGCCACTCTATTAGTCTTGGTCGGATGACCAAATCGATCTTGGTTGTGGCCGTGTCGGTGGCGATCTCTCGCCAGATGCTTCTGATAGTCCTCATCGCTTTGCTGAGGTTGGACTTCCCTTTAATTTCCAAGTCAACACAAGTACAGAGAGTGGAATATTTGGTGGTGAACAAAGCGAAAAAATAAAACCTACCAATTCTCGGTCGCGATCGAGTCAGGATCCAGCCAACCCGGGTCAATGCCATCCAACATGTCCTGATATTCGCTATGGCCAGAGTCGAATCCACCGAAATCATCCGAGCCTAGGAAATCAGGGGGCGATTCTGGCAGGCTGGGAGGGGGTTTCAATTGCGCTGCCTTGTTCTTGGGTTGCCCGCGCTTTTCTCGGGCTGTCCGACAGTGGCCCATGGTGGACCGCGAAGACGAACTGGTGGTGCCGTTGCATCGAGGGCGGCTACGCACGTCGTCGAAGTCTGGACTGAGACCAAAGGCCTCCTCATATTCAGCTGACTCGCTCTTCAACTGCTCCACAATCATCGAGTCCAGGGTCCCCCGAGTGAGGATGCTGAAGCCCTCTTGTCCATTGTACGCTACGTTTCGCATGGCGGTGTCGTAGCCGAGGTATTGGGGAATGATGCTCCCCAGAACTGATTCGGAGATGCCATCGCCCGGGATGAAATACTCGTTCCAGTCTCGCTCGATTTGATAATACCCTGGTGACGACATGGAAACAAGATAATTAAAAGAGTGGTAATTAATTAATCAGGACACAAAACACATATCGAACCCGGGGGGTATCGAGGGGTAATTAAAACTACCAGTGAGCCGGTAGTTATTTGTTGTTCAATGATGATAGATCGAACCATGCGAAGGAAGGCATCTGCACAGTCACGGTGGTGGTGGTAGGGAACAACGTCGTCCGGGGACAGGGGAGGGGGAAATGTGGATTTAATGTGAAGAGCGCCGGGCCCCGACATCTGTGAGCTCACCCCAGTACTATACGGAATATGGGTGTACGGACGTACTACACAGTATACCTCTAATTAGGGGGCTGTGCTTGGACCTGACGAGCAAGAAAGCGCTAAAACACGCAGGATACCACCGTACCTACCTACCTATCATCTCCCGCCAATCGGACCGAGAAAAAAGAAAAAGGGGGGTTATGGTGGGTTACGGTGCAGAGCTCATTCTGCAAATCCCCAAAATGAAGTAATATCCACCACATTCGTCATTCATTGTTCCAAAAGTGCCCGTTTAATTACACTGGTGAATAAGGAAAGATGCTTCAAGAAATGTGAACCATTATCCGAAGCCTAAAAAGGTGCGATAACGGTGCTGATCATCACATAAACAACGACTCGGCTCCACATCGCGACAGAGCCTTGTGCGGGGACGGAACTTTCTTGAGGGGTGGGGGGGCTAAGGGGGGTAGTTGGGAAGCATGGGCACGTTGAGCCCAGTTTTATGGTGTGGTGCCATGAAACCTGACTGGACATCGTCGCAATTCGTGGCGCTGTGCCGATGACAGAAAATGGGTTTGTTTCGACCACGACGACAGGGGCTCAGCTATGTGGCCAGGGCTACACTCTCCAATCACGGGTCAGGGTTACAAAGAACGTGCAGGGAAACTTATCTCTACGAAGTCTCCCACACACACACCCCTCCCTTGACACCCCGTTACTACCTCCAGTGATATCGTATTTGCTCACAGGCAAAGCGGAAAAAATGACTTCACGGCGGACCCTCTGGCAACAAACTGTCCAAACCGGCACGTGGACCGACTACAATACCCATAGTGAGAACCAAACCCCACCGGGGCTGCTTCAACTTGGCTGGACGAATGCTAATCTCATACAGCCACCCAACTTTTGTTCAGCGATTACGACTCGGCCTTGTTAAGATCTGTACTTGCTGTCTGGCTTTCACTTGGAGGCGCATTTGTTTTTAGGATCGCCAAGTACGGCATCGTCATTCTACTCAGGAGATTCAGTAGCGAGGATCCTCAAGAGAGAAGCGTCCGCGACCCCCTCATCGACGGTGGTGACAAGGAGCCCGTGCCTCGAACCATCACCGAGGTCCTTGAACAGTCCAAAGGAGGCAGGGACCTGCTCGTGAAGACTGGGAGATACGTCCGCCAAAGAAATAGTCGCCACCGAGTATTCTTGATTATAATTGGCCTGGTGCTCTTTGGCGTATTTGTCTCCTGGGTCGTGGTGGGCATTTTCATTGCGCGGATCGAAATGGGCAGCGCAGCCTTGTGGGCGTCTGATCACTGCGGTGTCTGGGGATTTGACTCCGACCACGCCGGCGAAGGGGCAGCTGCTCGCGCCGACGTGCGGGAGCGGGGCAAGGAAGCACGCGCTGGCGAATATGCTAAACGCTGCTATGAACCGTCGGATGGTTCCGTGCTGCAGGCTATGGATTGCGATTTTTTCTACCAACCCGCCATTGCCTTCACCAACACCACGACGTACAAGTGTCCGTTTCCCGATGAGACGGTTTGTGCCCCTGGATCTCCCGCCATTACCTTCGACACGGGCCTTGTCGACGCAAGTCAGATAGGGATCAACGATCCCACCACGTACCAGTTCCGGCGGTCCACGACATGTGCACCGCTGAACATCGATCACCGCTTTGTGCGGAGTGAGATTCGGAACGGAACCACAACTTTTTATTACCAATACGGCGGCATCAACGATGATGACAGCAGCACAAATTACACTTTCTCCAGTGTTGGGAATCCATTTGACATGCTGGCGCCAACATACCGTGTCAGGTAAGTTAAGCAGAAAACTGGTTCCTTTAATACTGTTTTCCGGATTGACCAAGAGAATCGCCGCCAGTGCCTACACGACCTCGTGGTATCCCGAATACGACTACTGGCGACCCATCCCAGGGCTTGCACCGCCACCGGGCAGCACTCTGACCATCTTGTTTATCTCTGCACTTCACATATTCTACCTAGACTCGAGCTCCGATCCCATCTTTGTCGCCGACGAAAAACGCATCTTTGAGGGAGAATTAAAGCCCTGGTGGTACAAGTCGGACCCCAGGTTCCGCGCCCTGGCTTGCCTCGACAACCACCAGCTCTGCAGCCCGGATGGTCAGACGTGCTGGTCCATGACAGACATCCGACCCGAAGAGCTGCCCCCTAGCTTCTGGCTGATGAAGCTCTCCCTGGAGCAATCCAACATCTACGACGCCATGATGGGCCGTCTCGGCTCTGCGCTTATCGCCCAGGAGAGAGTCACCCAATCTACCTCGGCTGCCCTGGGCGATGACCACTGGAAATTGGAGACCGCACGACTCTTCGCCACTTCGCTGGCCAGGATCCAATTCGACGCCTGGAGCATCGCGAGCGGAGAGGACATGGGCCAGGAAGGCTACGTCGACGAAACCCCGAGCGAAGCGAAGAACCTCTGCGGCATCTTCAAGTTCAAGAGTAACGGGTACAGAAACCTGAGCATGTGGCCGTTTATTGTTCTCTGGCTCGTGCTCCCTGTGCTCTGGTTTCTCAGTCTTGAAGCAAGAGATATTTGGTGGGCACTGGGAGGAGGAAGATGCTGTGGGCTACGGAATAAAACGGCACAAAATGATACAGAAGGCGGTTGTGGCAACGGGATGGTTGGAGGAGAAGGGCCGAGAGATGAACGACGACGACGACGACGACGACGACGACGAGAGATGTCTCTTGTAGGGGGGGCAGGCGACGATATCCTCGTCGTCTATTTTGCTCCATTTTGTGTCGGTGTTTTCCTGAAATGGGCTGTATGGGATCGCATCGGTAATTCTACGAATCAGGAGCAGCCAGCGAACTCTGCCACGACTGCCGAACCTGCTGCTACTCCAAGAGGTTCAAGAGATGGTTTGCCAACGCCCCCCCAGCGTGACGAGATCGGCATACTTGCTGAGCGAGTGCCGCGCAGGCGCTCTGCTTAGATGCACTGCACTGGGGAGGTACTCGTTGATATTATTGCTAGTTTCGAGCCATAGACTGCTGGCGCAAGGTAGCTAATTAGATAGAGTCAATGGATAGCAAGGAGTGAAACGTAAGTAACCTATGTAAGGCAGATTGAATAATAATTAGATGGAAAGGTAGATGGCCCTATGATGGAATCAGTGAGGAACGTATGTCACTGCTAACCTTCATGGCCGATCGAAGAACCCAAGAAGTTATTGCGGAGACTTTGGTTTGACCACCGGCACTCTCCTTGTCCCAGCCCCCCAAGTTCGGGTGCGATATGCACTTTTCAAGCATGTCCAGCTCCCCCACTCACACATCTGAAAGGCTGAGTGGTGCAACCCCTCAGCGGAGCCACTGTGCCCAAACTCATTCGAGAACCCGGGACATCCTACGTACACATGGACAACTTGTCACGCCTCAGAAAGATATTAGCTCGCAGTTCCATCTTATCTTAACTACATTCCTCATCTTTCTCCTCATTTATTAACGGCAGTGAAGCACCTCTCGGGTTCGGACAAACATCTGGGAGAAGCCCCTAGCCTGCATTAGCAGAAGATGTGACAGACGCAGTTTCCGCCATCCCGTGCGAGCACTGCCCACCTCCTGCAGCCACAATCTACCTGAGCAGCACTCCGCCGCTTCCTCCTTCCCACCTCAGGGCTTCCTCTTCACCGCCTCGCAGCCAAGTCAAAACCCCCCGTTCATTAGCTACCCCCCGTTCATTACCTACCCCGCCCCCCAAAGAGAAGAAAAAAATGAAGACTTCCCCTCAACATCGTGCGCGTGCCTGCTGTTGGGATTAAAGCCCTGATAAATCAGGCGAACCAACTTTTCAAGCTTGAAGCATGGATGGTAGCAACACCATTTACTAGTTCAAACCAAAATCTCCCACCTCGAAACGACGAAAGAAAACAACAACAATGTTTTCCACGAAGCGGAGCTCAGAGATGGGATCCATCTCATTACAATCTTCAAGTTCCAAAAGTTCTTTTTCGCGAGGCTCCTACGGCTCCATCCAGCCCATTTTTCTTACGATGTATGCGACTTTTTCCGACACAAATTCCGCGCGAACCCAAGTTTGATGCTTGCCGAATACCTGACTGTCTTGATTCACTGACTGACTGACTCTGTGAAAGGACTGTTGGAGCCCAAGAAAGCGACGAGGACTATCAGAAGCGTCTTGCTAGAGACCGCTACCGCCATGGCCACAACCAAGATCGATTCAACCGAGCTTCTTCTGGTAGCGTTAGCTCCCACCGTGGCTAAAGGGTGTGAGGAATGTTTGCCGGACTTGAAGAGATGAGCGGAGCAGCGAGAGGGTCAAGTAGGTTCGGGGAATGTATATGCGGACAAAGCCGAGGCATCTTGAAGTTATTCACATTATGAGATCGGCTGGGGTAATTATAAAAGATAATTTAGAGCAACATGGTTAAACTTCAAAGATTACAATTTTTTCAACTTGATGGAAATTCTGCCATATTATATTTTGGATTCGCTACTGTTTTTATGCTTGATGGGTTGGCCTCATAATACCTAACATAGTGCTAGTCCGAGTACGTAGTCCTCGTTCATGTACCATAGAGGGCTATTTGCCTGTAATTCTTTATACTTTCCCCATTCTTTAATCGTTACCCAGCCGAGGGATGAAGGAAAGGGACAGATAAGGCACGGAGACTTCGGTCCCACCTCTCGCTGTTATTAGGCGAGAAACACTTTCTGTATCAATCGTAAATTGCAAAATGAATATGGACTGTAGCACATTCTAAATACTATACGTAGCTTCATAATATTGCTCTTCTTTTATGGTTTAATATGACTCGGATTTGTGAATTGATCATAACGGTGAGTGAGACCCCAGTGCCCGAGGCAAGAGAGATTAATTATGTTTCGTTTCCCCTGTTTGTTTTTCTCTTTTCCCGTCCATTTTCCCTGATAGAAAAAAAAAAAAATTACCCGTGCTTTAGATCATGGTTAGCTCCAAACCGAAAGGAAAAAAAACACTCAGGGTCTTTATGAGTCGTGCTTTCCTCAATTCGGTACCTAAGGTAGGTATTTACCTAGGTGGTGGAGGTATTCTCGCTCCGCCGTGGCGGCAGGAGCAGGGGCGGCCAGTAGTCTAATTACCCACTGCATTTATGATAAGTTTTCATTAGTTCTGGATCCCACAACATGGGCAGAACAAACTTGCACTCATCAAAATGAAAATCGAACATCTGCTCCCAGTGGCAGTCCAATACTGATCATTAACTTACCTAGCTCTCGTCTCGTGTAACGTAACTGTTTCAGCGCACAGGCCCGAGATGGGGGCATGTGCCAATGTGTCTTGCGTTCATTTGGATCTTTCTTTTTCGTTTTGGCGCGTCTGACAGACAGAGCCTTCTCCTCAACATCGAATTGTTACGGTACTTGGGCGGTTCAGCGGCATTCCCCTCACTTCGATGCCGGCGTCGCTTCAAGTCGAGGGCCGCGGCCCTATCACAACATATGAATCGGTTTCCAAGGAAGAGTCCAATGTCATTAGTCGGCTTGGGCATGCGCAAGCCGCCAGGGTCATGGCTGACCAACTCTGGCGGCAGAGGACGGCAATCGAGGCCATCACTCGACAGCACCTTGGCCTGACCAGCCCCAACAATACCTGCACGGTCCTTGACCGTCAAACCTGGATCCGGGGAGAATTCAACATCTGCACCCGCGTCGATGTCAGGTCTGGCGGGCAGTTGAAGAAGCTCGTGTTCCGTTGCGCCATGCTCCACAGGCTCGCTGAAGCTCAATACCCAGGTACCGTCGATGAAAAGCTTGGTTACGAGGTTGACGCATATGTGTGGGTTCAAGAAAAATGCCCCGGTATCCGCATTCCTCATCTCTACGGCTTTGGCTTCTTGGACGGCCACCAGGTTAGCCGTTCTCTTTCTCGCTCTCATCTCACATCGCTAACATGCACTTGCACGCCAAAGTTCACCCATATCCGTCACAGGCCAATCCTATACAGCATATCACATCGGATTTGGCGCTTCTTTTACAGCTTGCTCAACTACCCCGTCCTTTCCCAGTATACTCGCAGCCCAACCATCCACACCGCGCCCTCTGCATACTTACTGCTGGAGTACATTGGCCCCGAAACAGGACAGATGCTGTCAGACACGTGGGACAAGCAGAGAGGCGACCCTGTCAAGAGGCAGGCCCTGTTCCAATGAATGTCAAAGATTATGCTTTCTTTAGCACGCCTCCCTCAGCCGCGAATTGGGGCCTTCCAGTTCCACAATGGCGGCATCATATCGCTCACAAACCTCCCTCTAAACTGCGCCACCGTCCTGGCAGAGAACGAGGGCACGGCAAGGACGATGCAGAAAACAGACACAGCCCAATGTACCCAGGCTTTCGTGGCAGAGATGCTTACCTTCCGTGACCATCAATTCCTCAGCCAGCCTAATGCCGTGTACAGTGAGGGTGATTGCCATACCCAGATGACCGTCAAGATGTTTCTCCGCGCATTATCGCACCGGCATATCAAGCGAGAACACCGCTATGGGCCCTTCCCCCTCCAACTCACCGACCTTCACGCCAGCAATATCCTCGTTGCCAGCGGCTGGAATATCTTGATCGACCTAGAGTGGCTTTGTGCGCTTCCTGTGGAAATGTTTGCTATGACGTACTGGCTTACGGGTCGCAGCATCGACGGGATACAGGATGAACACTACGATGAATTCGACAAGGTGCGGCAGGAGTTTATGCGCATCCTCCAACGGGGGTCGAAGGAGAAAATTGACCTAGTGAACGACCAACGTAACATGGTGCATGGGCCACGAAGATCTTGCAAGATCTTCGTGACCCGTGCGGTTGGTGTGTGGCCCGCTGTTAGCTGCTATGATCTCAAGAGGCGCACTGAAAGCGAATTCAAGCATCGACTGAGGTACTTAATTAAAGCAGGACTAATCATCCGCCTGAGCGACTTTAAAAACAGCAAACTGACTCGTATTTCTCATCATATGGGGAGGGCGCATTGATATTTATCTACTTTGCTTTGAATCCCCATTTTTATAAGCTAATTAGATGCTTATGTCGGGAAGTTAAGATAGACTGCTAACCAAACACGAGTTGGCAAAAGTCACGAAGCCCAACAAACAGCAAAGGTAACCGCATCAATAAAGACGCTATTACTAATAGGGTTCAATGGGGAAATGAAGAAGATACGAGCAAAGGATGAGATAGCCAAGAATGGCCTGTTTTTCATACCTTATAAGACCGCCTGTTTCTTTTTTTTTTTTTTTTTTTTTTTTTTCGGAAAAGGGGGGCTAGATCGTTTGGATCATAGTGAGCTACGTATACCTCATTAATCATTATCACTCCACAGCTATATCAGATATTCATTGTTCTTATCTCAGTCCCAGAATAGTATGCTATAAGATCTCCACCTATCCTGTCGTGGTACTCGTCTGCGCACCCGATTGACTCAGTCCCACAAAGACAACAAGGACCGCGGCATACGCAACCGTTCCTGATAACACCTCCATAGGCTTCTCGAGCAGCAGAGACATGACAAGCCCAAAGAGCAAGCACAGGAACGGTTGTCGAGATCAATACCGTGTAGAGCGTATTGTGCAGCACCATGAGTCACTTGGGAGCGACGAGAAGCAAGCCGCCGAGCGCGGCCACGACGAGGCGCTCGCGGAAGTTTTTGGTCCACGAATTTTTTATGTTCTCATTTCTCGTGCCACCAATCAGGTGGGCGTCGTTCTCGAAGGGGCCAGCGACTGGGATAGTGGGCTGATTGCCCTCGTCAAAAAAGTTTTCGCGGCATGCTATCACATCGCGCAGGAGCTCCCGGATAACGTAGCCGTCAATTTTCCGCTCGCCCGTCACTAGAAAAGAGTCCCTCGGCGACTTAATACAGTTTATCATGTAGTCGTAGTCCTGTACGGCTTTGGCTTTAGATTGTTTGGATTGTTAATAAAGACATGAAATATCTTATTAGAGGCGTATAGGGGAATGATATATCATTTTTCTTTAGACTTTTGTATTCCTGGAGATCGTTTTCCAAGTCCCTTGGGTCTCGGCCGTTGCTTATCATGTACCCTGCGTGGATAACCAGTTTACATTGGAGTTTGCGAAGCCTGATCCTCTGAAGCTCAGCAATGCTGATCCAGAAACTTTCCTCCTCCGAAAGTCTGACCCATATCGTTCTGGGTTTCTCCCTATCGGCTCCATCATCTTGGTCGGGGTCCCTGATGGCAAAGGTGGACTGGCCCCAATATTTGGCGGAATTGAAGATTTGGGTAAACAAGTTTGGTCCCTTGAGCTTGATGGGGCTGATAAGGCCTGTTCGGTGATGTTGGAGGATCCAACTGAAGTCAAGGTCGTCGTTGCCAGTGCTTGAGATATCAATACCAGTACCCTGAGACTGAGTGGGACGGATACCATGAGGCGCAGTTTCGTTCTCAGATCTTTGTCCTTCGATGCTCGGTCGAAATCGAGTTGATTCATTGTTCTAGGGCTCTGTGTCTTTTGGTGGTGTTATCAAAGTGACGGACGCTGGCCCTGCGCCACCTTCTCTAATGGATAGCGATGCCTCCAGGTCCGTCCTCCACCGATACCGGAGCGACGGTGAACGATGTTTGACAAACATGTTGTCGCCTGGGCTAGTTTCTGCTGTTCGAGTAATATCATCCTGTTCAACGACAACATTGTCAACCTGTCCAGTTTTTGGGTTCCGGCGCATCCTGTTCCCTCCACCCTCATACTTGGATATGCCCCCTATCTCCAGGTCACGATTCGCGCCATCAGAAATTGCAGAGTGGGCGGCGTACAATAGCCTTGAAATGTATCCAGACTTTGGCTAACGTGAATTGACTTGAGCGGATAGTGGCCAAATCTGGGGCATCGCAGGGCCTAAGTCATTTTACTGAGTCACCCCTCAATAGTGGCGCATATTCTCCTGACACTCTACTGATTCATGTTCGAGGAAGCACGGTTGTGGCTCGGTTTGGGCCAATGAAGTCAATATGTTCTTCCAATTCACGTCATACAATCATGCCACCCTCACACCGGCCCCGGGCATGTGCCAGACTAAGGCATGTATAGATCAGCCCATTCCTCGATATCCACAATTACACAGCCTGTAAATTTATTCGCCTCACATTGTTTTTAATCAACAGTTTTGTTTCATCAATATCAACTACTGCCATTCCATCATTATAGTTTTCACGCCCAAGGACCATCGAGCACCCTCTAAATCCATATAAACTGCTCCAACCTCAGATATCTATTATACAACAAAAGAACAATTGAATTACTTTGGACCGGCGCACTCACCATGGCAGTGTCTCACCATACCGGTCATCTCCTCCTCGACGTGGAAGTTGACATGCCGAGGCTCCACCCTCGTCGAAACGGTATCGTGAATATCACCTTCCCAACCAGAGAGCAGGCAGCATTTTACCACGCAAGGGTTGTGGACACCGATATCCATGAAAGGGAGCAACTGGGGTGCTACTTCCGAGATCCCAGAACTGTATCCTACTATCTCCCGTCCAGAGTCACCAGCATCTCGGCGAGTCGCTCTTCCGACGGCTTCTATTTCACCTTTTGCGACCAAGATCTTGCAGCGCGCTGGGAGGCAGAGCTTCTGCTGTGGAGGAGGCCCACTGGGAGCATGAGGGACTTGCACATTGTACGGGTTTGGAATACTGTTGAACTTGAGCGAGTGTTGGGTATGAAGAGGGCGGCTCCAAGTGGTGTCGTACACCATAAGGTGCCCGCCGTACAAGTTGAACTAGAAAACGTAGTTATCAGTAGAGCTCACAAGCACCTGCGGAGAAGGCACAGCAGATAGTGATGGGAACTAATCAAGGCCCAATGGGCGCTGTTATCCCCGGTGGGTGGGTGGATCGAGGACAGAGGGAGAGGCAGTAAGACCAAAGATTGCAAACTATTACGAACGGAGGCAAGGACAAGAGAAAATCCTTGAAACACTGTATCATTATTGTTGTTGAGTTGGCAACCACGGGTCTGTGGTATAGCTGTGTCAAACTGAATTAAGAAGTGTGGCTCTAGAGTAAATCATGGCCCGTGCTCCCGGTGCTTGGCTCAAAGCAAGTTGATTGCTCTTATCCTTTATAGAAGCCCTTATTAGGAGCTCTTGTCAGTGGCCCCCCTCTCACTCTCTTTTACTGAGATTACGATATATATCGAGTCATAAATGCATTTATATAATTATTTCATTACTACCACCCGGAAAATTGACCACAGCAAGCAGCCCTGTTGTGTCGTTCCGCATCTAGGATGCAAACCTAAAGTCCAGCCTCTTGTTCCCCGAATCTGTCGTCGTGGAAATATACTTGAATCGTTCATGCTCGGACATGCTGTCCCACTTCATCTGTCGTTGTCTATTCCGGAAGGCGTAGTAGGCCTTTGTCGAAAGATAAAGCACAATATTAAAACCCACCACAGAAAGCAACACGCTGTTGCCCCTGTAGTGCTGAGGAGCATCGTCTTCACGGTAAACGTTGGACGCGATAATGCTTCCCCTGAATACCACGCGTATTAGTGGAATTGGTCTTTCGCCAAGAAATTGTGGAGAAAGACTCACCCCTGAACACACATATTGTACATTGCAGAACCGACTGTTCTGCTTCGGATGGCGTTGGAGTTTCGAGAAACCCAGCCAACTTGGATAGGGTGGGCTAGAGAATAAAAGTTAGCTCTCATCCATCAGAGGAGTGTGGTTCACTATTTCTTACCGTATGGGTTACCCAGAAAAATCGTCATGACCAGCCAAACCGTCCACTTTGAAACAGTCGATGTGTCGACAAATCTCAGCCAAAGCAGAAAAGGTACCGACCAAATCTGTGGTATTACAGCGATAAGAGATAACTGGCTGACCATTTCGCTAACGTATGTAATAATAATCATGTTCATCACTGGAACGTGTCAGCAATAAGGTGGTTATGATCCGGCCCGGAAATTCGAAACCCACCGTGGATTATCTGGGAAGGAATGACAAGCAAATTTGTCTGAAACGTCGTAAAGCCCATGCTCTTCAAACACAAGGTGAGGTAACTGCTCGGAGTGGCAAACGGAATGTGATTCGTGAGGCCAATAAGATAGAGCGGCCACAGGTCAAAGTCACAAAGGCTCTTCCATAAAAGTCCAAAGGTGATGGGCTCGCGGTTGTGCATGCCCCCTTTGGACGGGTCGTCTCGGATGACGCGATTGATCATTATGATCTCCTCACTGTATGAATTCAGTCAAAAATGTTCACGGCGAAGAAAGTGACGAGCTTACCGAGGAGTAAACCATCCCTTCTTCCCCCGAAACCAACTCGCCGTCTGTGTTGGGCCAGCCGGCATCAGACCGAACGCGAGCAATCCAAACATTAAGGTGATCAATCCCTATCCAAGGTTAGCTTTTTATTTCATCCCGCTGAAATCCAGCGGACCTCTTACCTCGACAAGGAACAGCCATCTCCAACCGGAGTACCCTAAAATACCTCGCATATGCAGCAGCGCAAAAGCAGAGAGTGCCGCAAAAATATCGGCAAACACCATGGCAGTCCAGAAAAACCCCAGACGAATCGACAGTTCGTGCGCCTTGTAGAAATACGACAAGTAAAGCACCACGGTTGGGATGAAACCGCCTTGAAGAACGCCCAAGAAAACTCGGGAAATCAGGAATCCAGCTCTTGACCTCAGCGTAAACTGGCTCGACGCAACCAGCGACCAAAGAACCATCTGGATTGGAATCCAGCGATCGGGGCCCACCCATTTGCTGACCAGCTGGGAAGGGACCTCGGCGAGCAGAAACGAGACAGCGAACAGCGAGTTTCCGAGGTTATAGTCTGGAGAAAGTCAGCATCTTGGCCAGCACTTGGCAGCGGGGAGCGTAATTACCATTTGTGGTCAAGCCCAACTCGGGAAGAAGGTTGTCTGTCACAGCCTGGCGGATATTTGCGCGATCCATCTCCAAGGCGCAAAACATCAAGCAGGTCCACAGCATAATCCTAAAGTCGATCTTGCGGACGAGCGCGCGCTCCTCCCTCCAGGTCCAACGTGCGTTCGGATCGAAACGGTGGATATTCTCCCTGTGTTGTGTCAACCTCCAGGGCTTATAACCGGATTGATCATTGCTGAATAAACTCACCAGTCTGGTTGCGGCCGGTACTGATGCGCGAGGTCCGGGTCGTCGAAGACGCTGGGCTGGGTGGCGATGGCGTCGAGATCCTCTTCCTTTCCATTGCCGTTGTCTGCGGACCAGAACCTCCTCCTCACTTCGGGCTGGCCGAGTTCACCGCCACTTGTTTCGATGAGAGCAGTGGTTACCCGTGCATCCCCTTTGCTGATATCGGAGCCGTAGTCAGATCGGGCATCGTCGTTATCGTCGCCGCGGTCCTTCCATTCCTCGAGTCTTTCGTAGGCAGGTGTCAGCTGGATCGTGGTTCTCGAGTTGCGCGCGGTAGAGCCAGAGCCAAAGGTGGCATAGAGGGACTGGAATGCTCGGGTCATGGTGTCGTAAGGCACGATTCACATGTCGACACGGCAACAAGAGAACAACAAGATGCGGGCGCGGAATGGGGTCAAGGAGAAGGACGGAGGCAGAGACAAGAAGAGAAAGGGATAGGGGGGACCAACCTTATAACAGGGGCGTTGCTTGTCTCGGCGGCGACGGCGGCGGCATCCAAGCCCCAATCCTCCCAGTCGCTGTCGTCCTGTTGCTGGTCCGCACCACTTGTGCTGCCCAGCGTAACTGTGCTCATCGCACCCGTCGCAAGACGCAATCCGAAGCGGCGCGGGGTGCTGCGTCATCTGCACCGACCAAGTCATGGGCACGAACAAGACGTGAGACACCGACACACCCCACCCGCGCTGCCTAACAAGGGCGGAAGGGGGGAAAGGGGGGTTCGCGCGGGAGAGATGACAGCTCCTGGGTTGGAAAAGGCGCCAGCGCGGGGGCAGCAACAAAGTGTCAGAGAGTCGGGCGTTCTCAAAATAAAACTGGGCCAAATCCCATCCTCGCACACCGCAAAGTAACGGCGGGCAGGCAGTCAAGAGATCGGGCAAGATCTCATCTATTCGATCATGACGTGCTGAATGTGATAGTGCGACGGGCAGCGACAGGTTGAAACACGACCGTCACGATGAATGGCGTGCTTTTAGGACAGATTGCGAATGAGCGAACGTGACGATGGGGGTTGCTAAGATGAATGCACCAGAGTCAAAACAAGTGGGATGAAAGCGATCAAAACCAAAAACACATGCATGAGCGAATCATACTCTGACGCCTCCGACGGGGGATGGGTTTTCGAAATCCCATGTAGCGCGTGGGCGAGGGATGGCAGGTGAGCGAGCGAATGGGGGTTTTGTTCAAAAATGGACAAGATCGAGACTTGGCATCAAAGTCGGCATCCTCGGAGTGTCTCACCCTGACCAAGGAGGGCACGTGCACGTTCCACCAAGACTCAGGGTTAGGGGTACAAAAGGGGGTCGCAACCACGTAGGGGACCATTGAGGGGTTATAAATGATGGGTAACTTTCATAGTCATGCATCCACTGGAATGACTGAATTCCTAAAGTTCCAGGCCCTTTGACTTGTACTTTTTACGGCAACCCCTATCTTCAGAAAGAACTGTTTTGCCTTGAACGTCGCCGTTGCTGTTGTGTTGGCGCTAGAGCCCTGACATCCAATCAGTGTTTATACTTCCTTATCAGCCATAACAGCTTGAATGGATGAATTCCTGGGGCCTCGCACAACCCTAGTTTACACTTAAGTCTTCCAGTTGCCTTGAAGTCGTCAGCAGACCTAGTATTAACCCGGATATCTTCATGGTTTGTTTTTTCAGTCTTCGGATCCCCTGCCAAAACACTCGGAGTGCCCTCGTCAGGGGTAATGTTTACTCCAGTCCGACACAGAATGGCCTGTTAGACATATTTATGAAAGTTGGGTGGTTAGGGCTATCTTGTTTTAAGTTAACCAGTTATGGGCCCCATTGAGGGGAAATTGAAGGGAAAAGAGTATGAAGACAGATATATAAGTTGAATATCAAACACCGACTTCATCATTTTCAATTCCCAAGCTCCAGACGCATCCCAAGCTATCAAATCTTCATAACGGCAAGCAAAACACGGATATTATGAACAGGATCCCCTTTCCTCCCAAGTTACTACTCATAAGGGCGGTGCCTTTCAACGCCGTTATAACGTTAAATATTGGGCCACTTCTCACCACATTGAGAGGGGCAGATAGAGGAAATATCAATAGGACATGTCCTTGAAGACCAGGACAAAATAAGAGCCTAACTCTACGCACCCACCCTAAGGCTGCTTGCACCCACTGGTCAGTGCGTGGCAGCCGGCAATGCCAGGACCGCCATTTTGTATGGTAAAGTTTTGTATTTCATAGACTCCGCACATGGAAACCTCATGCTACCGCACCGTTGATCACCCCGCTCAACTACCAAAAAGTAAAGCTTATGAAGGGCCCAGTAAATACATTTTCCTTGGCCCGGGCCTTGAATTACCACTACAGTGTTGATATTGCCTAACTGCCATGCGACAAGCAAGATTTGTGCCCCGATTCGTACCAATCGATATCAATGCATACCTAGGTAGATACAGCCCAGTCAGTGTCAAAAGTGGCCCAAGTGCGAATGGAGTCAATTGATCAAACGGAACGATGTATATGAATGGCTTTGTGTGAAAGTTTGTAATAGTCTAGTGGCTTCAAATACCTGATTTTACCATACATGAAGTGGTCTATACATTGCCAGGTGCAGTCCGCTGGTGCGCACTGACCAGTGGGTGCGAGCAACCTTAGGGGGGTGGGTGCCCAGAATAAGACTCCAAAATAAAGGGGTTTCTCTATAGAGTAGCTCTTTTACTCCACCGTGGATCTCTAGCCAAGTATCACACTACTGCTACCGCGCTTGTCGTTGACGTGTGGTCTATGTTATTTCCCATCGCTTTTGATATGATATAATACTGATGGATGGGAACAGAGTCGAACAGAACGTTAGCATCCTCGCCGTCAGCATCCCCCCCTGCCGCCCGCTCTTCCGCCACTTCTTCAAAATGGGCAGTAGCAATGACCGGTACAAGCGCTACCACAACTACAACATGGGCAACCTTGCCGGTGGCGGCACGCCCGGCCGCGCGAAGAGCCAGGTTTATTCCAACGCTGTGTCCTCTGTCTCGGCGGCGCGTAAGGGTAGGCCGGAGGATATCGACCATGGGAATGAGTCGAGTCTCGTGCAGGGGCCGCTGGATGGGGGCATCACAAAGACGATGAGCGTGTCGTTGCATAGTCAGGTTTATGAATCGGGAGATGTGTATCCGGGGAGGGCGCCGGGGGGAGGAGACAAGGATAGGAGTTGGTATAGGGTGTAAATAGGATATAAAAGCGAGGGTTGGGATGGTTTGGTTGGTTGGTTGGCTTGGTGGTTATTATGAAGTGTGCTGGCGAGGCATCTGGGTTATATTCTGGTTGGACTTTTGGGTACGTAAAGTATTTCCATTACTTGTAATCAGTAGTATGGGGGGTAAAGGGGAAGCAATAACACATTATGGTTAACTCCATAACCTTGCTCTTATCTCGTCTTCCCTATCGTAAATAGATCCGTTTGGGTCATCAAAGCCCCCACCAGCCAGCCCCGGCTGTCTTGTCTTCCATCTTTTCATAGACCACCAATTAAACCACATCGCCGCACTGCATACCCAAATCTCCGTAAGCTGACCCCCGACGGCGGGCCAGCCTAAATAATTCCATAAACTCATCCCGCTAACTTCTTCGGCGCCATCCGCAAGCCGCTCCCCTCGATACCTGTCTGTCCCTCAGATCTTTGTCCTAGCCATGTCGATCGAATCAAATCTCAGGGGTTCCGCATTCAGGGCACCACTGTGGCCTTCTTCCCCTCCCCGATCCATCACTCAACCCACCACTCCACCCCCCGCACCCACAAACACAACCAAAACCGCAGCATACGCAGCCGTGCACGCAAGAACATCCTTCGGCTGCGAATCCACCATAAACACAGCCAGACAAACCGCCGTCGCAATAACACAACACGACGTCGTAAGCACAGTCGTCAACTTCGTCGGATGCAATATCATAACCAACATCGGCCCAACCAGCGCCAGCCCCCACCCAACGCCATGAACAGACGCGACGCAAGCGCCTTCTTGGTCTTGTCCTTGCCCTCCGCCGTTATGCCCGACGTCGTCAGGTGAACGGCACTGACGAGGGCGTTGCAGATTTTTATCCGGAGGTCCGCGATTCGTTCGGCGTGTCTGCGATCGCCCGGCGGGACTTGTTGGGCCTTCATCTCGTCGAGGGTGACCATGTCCGAGACGATCTGGTTGGAGGTTTTGTTGAGCGGGAAGAGGTGCAGGTCTTCGCGGAAGAGGCGGTAGTTGCGGATGGCGGTTGCTGGATTGGCTTGTTAATCATATGATACTAATAAGCAGGTCCAGAAAACGTACAATACCGATCCAAATCCCGCCCAACCTGTTCCAGAGTCGCCTCATCCAACAACTCCATCTTGCCTTGCAAAAGACCGAGCAGCCGGGAGCGGATCGACAGGATGTTATACCGGTGCAGCATCTCCAGCTTCACCTCGTGCTCCTCGTCTGCCGTCTTGGCATTTTTGCTCAGTTTTTCCTTCAATATCTCGGCCGCGCCGACCGCGCCGCGTCGGACAGCGGAGCCCAAAAAGCAACCTATGATCACCAGGCACCGGAGGCATTCGATCAGGCAGGCGGAGAGGAATCTGCACTTCCGTCGGTGGTGTGCTCTGTTTGTTCTGGTGAGCATGTAATCGTCACTGTCACGCGGGACTATGCCGCCGAGCAGGGTGGAGTCCCGGGGAATTTGGGTTGTCTTGGGTGGTGGTGATGTGGAAGCATTTCCGGTGGAGAGTAGGGTGGGTGGGATGGCATCTGCGGCGGCTTCGATGTCTGTTTTCGCTGCGGCGCTCATGGCGAGGACTGGTGATCTGATTTAGGTGACGCTCTGTGTGTTGTCTGGTATGCGTGTGCGCGCGCTGTTGAGACTGGTGAGGGTGGTAGGTGGGTGGCTAGGGAAGGTAGGTAATAAGGTAGGTAGCGTGAGTCACAATCCCAGCGTTTCGGTCACCTGGCTCTCAGAGCCTGGTGGGGGGGGGGGGGGGGAGGGAGATGGGATTCAGTTGTCTTCAGCCCCATGAGCATGCTGCCAATCGTCGGGCCTGCTCAGCCTGGCATTTAGCTCAGCTGTCCCGGCAATTGATAACAGATTGGCGTTGATCGAAGCCTTCTGTACTCCCTGCCTACCAATCACGCCCTGACCCGAACCTCTAGCGTCACCAAGTTCACGCGCAAATGTGCAGATTCGCCGACAGGCGCTGTTGTGGAATGCAGTTCATTGGTATGCGCCTGAACCAGTGCTCACGTGCTGACCGTTAGGCACCTTCTTGTTGCCTTCCAGGCGTATTTTAGGACATCGCTGTATTGACAGGGGCTGAATCAAGTATATGGCAAACAACTTGGGCCAATTTGCAAGCGGCTGTGCCAACTCGAAAGCGGGACTTTTCTCATTTTTGACGGAAGGTTTCGGAGAATAAAAGGGGGCAAAACATTTTTTTTCGCCAAACAACGGAACATAAATAGCATAGCCCTTGATGCGTAAACTCTCATAAATGCGCTCTCAATGATTTCCCAACTTCTTCATCTTCGCCAAAACGTCCAGCAATACCCGCTAAGGTCCCGGTTGAACAATCTCTCGGGGGTTGCATTACGCATAATTAAAGGAACAGCCTAAGAAAACCAATGCGCGTCGCAGACCGTAATAATAATGCCTCCTTGACATCACAACGGCACCTTCTCCTCAAAGTCAAGGCCGTTGTGGAACACCACGATCTCGTCCCTGGCCGCCATAACGATGCTCCCCTTGGAAGTAACCGCCATAGCATCAGCCCTTCCATGCCAATGCAGAGGGATAATTAAAATAATGACGCAGATACATCTTATCCGTTGCAATGGTGTCCAGATTGGCTGAGCAGACCCATCCCCCGTCCTGTAAAAATACCAGCCATGTCTTGTAAGTTCCAATGACTGCCTTGATATTCTTTGCCAAGGCGGTGTGGCTGGTCAATACGGGTGGATTATCAGCCTCGACGTGGCCGAGGAGCTGCCTGGCCGGAGTAGTCCAAAGCGTCGAGGTTATGAGGCAAAGATGCCTCGACTGGGCGGGGAAGACAGTCTTGATCCTTGGTGAGCCAAGCTGCTTGCTGAGGTCAATGCCGTCACCGCTGGAAAGCAACTCCAGCGTCGCCCAGCTGTATTTCTTCATGAATCCATTCTCGAACAAGAGACGTTGACCACAGTCTGGGTGGCTTGTCCAGGTTGTGTAGTAAGGTTCCAGAGAATGTCCGCTTCGAACGTTGAGACGAGTAAGCCCTTTCCGTCGACACTTATAAGGATTTGGCTGACGGCGGCAGTAGGAGAGCGCAGGCTCTCATCCAGAATAGGTTCACCAATGCTGAACGGCCCCGGAGAAGTACTTAACACCTCCGAAGAAGTGTCCGATGACTCCGATATAGCTCCTGACGCCCCCAGAGAAGCGCTGAACAGTTACGATACCTTCCAAGCCACAATATGCCCACTCCTCTTACCACCTGCGAAACTTGACATATCTGTCTAGGCCGTAATCTGGGCCACGAATTAAGCAACAGGGTAAATCTATCCTCACCGCCCAGTATAGCTCACTCACCGCCTAGGACAACTCACCGCCTAGTATAGATCACCGCCCGGGACAGCTCACCACCCAGGGTAGTTTACTGCCTAGAATAACTCACCGCCGACTAGTTCAAAGGTTGCTGAGCCGAGTTTCGTCGCATGAGCGTTAGTCTATTTGGGTGTTGTACCTCCTCACCAAAGATTGCTCGCACGAGACCCGGTTTCGCGAATGGAGAGCGCTATTCTGGGATGTGCCTTTGATCGGTGAACACATGGGAATCTCCATTTTTGGCGGATGGCAACTTTAGTCGAGGCACCAAAATTGGGCCACGCGGCTGTGCAGGCCAGGCTCACCCTAGAGCAGGGCAGCTCAGGGTTACACACAGATACGGAAATTGCTGAGGGTAGCTTCTGCGTAAAACATGGATCTGTTGTAATGGCACAGCACATTTCGTTTTTGATACGGGGTAATTAGGGAGAATACGAGAGATAGCTAATGGTTGAAGGGCATACAGTGTAAAAAGCCAGACTAGACCTATTAGAATATCACAGGGGAGTTGGAAAAATTAACTAAACTGAACCAGCAGATTGGAATTTGTTGAAAGTTCGCGTTTCTTGTTCGAAGTTTTTCGTTGTTGTAAACGTCTAATATCTATCATAAAGAGTGGAGTAATCATATTGTTCTTCTAACCCCCATCTCACCAACCACGGAAGCAGCAGCTCAGGAGCTCGCAAACTGGTCCACCCCCAGCGTTGCATTCAGCTGCATCGTCAGCAAATTTTTGCTGGCAATCTCCTCCTTTCTAGCCACTAGTTCCTCGACATCCCACTCAACCGTGACCACCCTGCCGTTCAAGAACCGGCTCCGTTCCGGGTCCGCAACCAACCATACCAAAGCACTGCCCGTAAGCGCCGGATCATTGTAGCTGAACCCAGCCTCCCGAATAGCTGAGGGAACAATATCAGTATCGGTGAGACCTGGGTTGACGGCAATGGCGAGCACTGTGCCCGGATACGACGCGGCAACCGTGGTCGTGTAGTGAATCATGGCCGCTTTGCTGTTTGAGTAAGCAGCCAGAAACGGCCAGACGCCCCAAGCGCTGGAACTGCTCATGTTGATCAGCCTGGCTGGGTCGGCGGTTGTCGCCCACGGGATTGCAGCTTTAAGGAACTGCTGGGTCATAATGTGGGTGCCTTTGACGTTGACTTCCTAGTTCGGAGAAGCCGATATGAGCGCAATTCAATTCTGAAGCCGACAAGGATTTGAGTAGGTTATTTACAAAGTTTCTGAAAAAGATATCAGGATCCTGCTCATGGGGTTTATCACTGTCGGTGCTTTCCACGCCCGCATTATTAACGAGAACATCAACCTTGTCATATCTGGCGTTGATCTCAACCCATGCCTTAGCAACTTGGTCGACAGACGAAATATCCAGGCCGAGGCAAAGTATTTCAATGTCTGGGTTGATTTTCTTCAGCTCTTCCTCAACGCTTGCCAACTTAGCGGCGTTTGTAGCGATGAGCACAATAGTCTTGGCGCCAGCCTTAACAAAGGCCGGTGCAATGCCTCGCGCTCCGATCCCGCGGCTGGCACCGGTCACGACTACCGTCTTGCCCTTGATTGAGTTTTCTGGCTTTGTTGGGTCGATGGCAGGGTAGAGGGCGGTGTGGGCGGTCTTGGTGAACTGGCCTGATGTGACGATCCAGTCCTTGGGAAGTAAAGCTAAGTCTGCCATGGTGAAAGATTGAGTAGTAGAGTTTGTCTGGTAAAGTGCTTGGAGAGGTGCCAACAAAGATGTTTTCCAAGAGTCGAGGAACGTACATATTTATATCTTTATCAGAAAATTGAATATTTTTGTCACAGAAATCCAAGGAATCTTGCAACTCACCGTCCGTAACTCCTTCGTTGAGTGAAATATAATGATTGGTTGAAATGTGTTACGAGGGACTCGTCTGATTGGTTGAGGCATCTCGGATGTTTGCCGTGACCGAGACGCATGTAAGCTGGAGCTGCCTTCCCCGGAACAGTCATTGGCCACTCCTCGATACATGTCAAACCCGACACCCCGACACGGACCCGGGAGTCCCGACATCCCATCAACCCGGAGGAGTCACCAAAACTCGCCGCAGCTTCCCCTATCCTTTCGCAGCCGGTCAGTAAGCAAATATATATCATGCACCTAACGACGGATCAAATGAGATTATGTCTTCGTAATCCTAGAAGGTCCGGCCCACTTCCTGTGACGTGGGCGACCACTAGAATATATAGGGATACCGTGTTCTTGTAATTATTGGCTTATATGAAAATTGTCATGCGATACTGGCACTTCGGTCTCCGTTACTTGTGAAGCACATTTTCCAGGAACTTAAAGTTGAGCGCCGATGTGTTCGGAATACGTAACTGTTTCTCAGTTGTAGAGTCCCTGGGCGCACAACCACAAGGCAAATTAGGCAAGGTGTATTATATTCCCCATCTTTCATTATGATTATTTTGAGATTAATTACCACTCAGGGTTAGATTTTGTAGGAATAGATCAACCCGTGTCTAGAAAGGACCTTGAATTGCCTGCTAGAAAGACAGACTAATTAAACTCAAGCACACCAACCCCCCATTTCCGGTTCAAGTTCTAGAGCTAAGCTCTCGCCACCGATCACCAGAACGGCCACCAGCCTCCAGCAAGATAGCCGTCGAGGTGATTTGCAGCCAGGAAGTTGTCCAGCAGGGCTGCAACCTTGGCATTATCCAAATCGGCAAACGCAATATGCGTGCTTCCCTTGAGCCCAGCATCGTCACCCAGCATTAGCACATGCGCGTTGCCGCCATACTGGTTGATGAGCTCGGCGCAGCGGCGCGACTGGAGGACATAGGGGTTGTCAGGCGCCCGATGGTCACCCCACACGAACTGGATGGCCGGAACCTTGGCTAGCTTCTTGAATTCGTGCAGTGGGACCACGACGGGGCCGAACCCACCCACGCTGTTGCCGGTGACGTTGGCGTTGTCGGGGAATACATAGCCAATGGACTCGTACGCGACGATCCCCTTGATGTTGGTGCCGTTGCTGCGGATGGCTGTCATCTGTGCGCGCAAGCCGGCGGCCGAGTTGGTGAGGTACACGATGCTGTCGCCGACCTTGCCCGAGTCGGCGGCGACGGCGGCCGCGTGGGCGTGCAGGACCACGTTGGCGTACGTGTCGAACTCGTCGTACCGCGCGCTCGTAGCCTGCTGCCACGCGGCGCTGTCGTTGGTCGGGAACTGCACGTCGGGCCACCAGGTACCGTAGCTGGGGCCGAAGTTCCACGCCACGAAGTTGCCCTGGTCGCGGTAGCCGGGCACGTAGTTGACAGGCTCGCACCCCCAGTTGGCGCGTCCTACCCGTGGCCCGTCCCACAGGTACACGGGATACCCGCGGCGCAGGAACATGTCCTTGTAGCCTTGTCCGCCGCCCCACCGGTTTTGGAAGACCTGGGTGCTGGAGCTGTGCCACATGACGAGGCTTGTCTGGCGTGGCGTCCAGGGGATGAAGTACTCCATGTACCCGTGGTCGCATGACAGCGTCTCATTTGTGCCGTTGGGGTTGGAGATGACGGTGCCGCCTATTTGGAAACCGCCGGTCCTGTCGAGGACGATGGGCTTCGACCAGTCCCTGAGCGGCGAGGTGGCGGTTATCAATGGCAAGACAGCGAGAATGGCCAACATTCCAAGTGCTTCGCGTGCTCCCGCTCTGCCAAGGCGTATGGGTCCCATTACGGCAACGGATCTCAAAGTGTCGAACCCGCTGGATGCCTAGTGCCCCAAGACCGTCCTCAGATCTCTGTGTCGTGCTGACGTGGGTTTCTGATGTTTGAAGACCAGAAGGGCGAGGAACTGGGCATTATATATATGCCTTGGCGGCAAAGCTGATCCCAGCATTGTGCGGGGTACACGCCCTCAGCCTGAGTTATAATTACGAAGTGCCTGGAATTGGTATGCAGTCGGATATTTCGGCCTAACCGCCTCCCCGGTCGGTGAGAACCGCCCTGTCGGACATGGGTCCCAATACAGTTAATTCACCGGGCATGACCGAGATAATTAGGACGTGAATAAAAGGGAATATAGTCTAAACCCTTTGAAACAAAGTATGCCGCCACAGAGATGGTATCACACCCTCCTTGACGGTCATCAATCACATCCTCATCTTGCGGGATCAGTTTTCGATAAATGACTTCCACGCCGTACGCTCACCTTCCTTCGGCAAATTTTCCAGATGAGCAACGCCCATTTTCTGGCCTTCCCGTCCCTCCATCCAATGTTTTGGAACAGGATGGACACTACTGATGCAACATTCTTTTTCGAAGAACCCCTCCCATTGGTCTATTGGTCAGGATTCTCATGCGCGGGGAATCCTGCTGATCTGCCGGGGAAACAGGATTCGTTGAACCCTATCGCAACCACTCCTCTGCGCCACCTGCGCCGCCTGCGCCGGTCGTCAAGCCATGGACCAGCAACTCGGCCCTGTCCACCTCAGCCAATGGGGACATTTTCTAAAGCCCGTCAACAATGCTCTCTTCTGCAACATGCCGGCTTCAAAGCATTTGAAATCACTCGCATTTGCTCCCGTCGCCTATTCTAGTGTACATCGCGGCCCGTCAACATGGCCCCTTATGTTCCACATATGGACTTCGAAGCTCTCCTGGCCCACGAGCGATTGATCATGACCCACTTCGATTGTCTGAGCAACCCCTGAGGGTACTTTGCTCAAGAGACTGAAGACTAGACTCAAATACCCTTGCTAGCACCTTTTCCTCATCCTTTCTCGTCTCCACCCATCATCAGGATTCTCCACATCTCATCAGGGCTAGATACGCCTAATAATACCGACTTAGACAGATGGCCGACCCGGCATTGGACTTTGACCCGGCGGAGAACCGCGGCCCTGCGCTCGAGATATCCATGTATGTCATGGTGGCCGTCTCGCTGATCTTCCTCGCCCTCCGGTGCTTCTGCAAAGCACGATACCGCAAGCCGTTCGCCATCGACGACTACATCTTGATCGCATCTTGGGTAATTAAAGCATTCCGTTTTGACTGTCTCGTCTTGTGATTTCGTCCCTAGCTAACCCTGGACACTAATTAATAATAATTAGGTCTTTCTCGCCATCTACACGGGCGTCATCGTGTCCGCAACCAAGTATGGCATCGGCCGGCACTACAAGTCGCTCAGCCACGCGGACACGGTCGAGGCCCATCGGCTGCTTGGGACAGCCGATTTCTTCGCTATCCTCTCGATCGCGATCAGCAAGTCGTCGTTTGCCGTCACACTGCTCCGCCTGGCCTTCCACACGTGGCACAAGGTCCTGATATGGATCATCATTGTGACGGTGAACCTGACGCTGTGGACGACAGCTATCTTCATCTTCACGTCGTGCTCGCCCATCGAGCGAATCTGGGATCCCTTGTTGCCCGGGA
Organism: Lasiosphaeriaceae sp. G1095; assembly: GCA_027569635.1. NCBI lineage: Eukaryota > Fungi > Ascomycota > Sordariomycetes > Sordariales > Lasiosphaeriaceae > Lasiosphaeriaceae sp. G1095. The sequence continues at coordinate 64,729 of JAPDFK010000183.1, read as the reverse complement.
CGTGCTGGAATGCGAGGATGCTGTTAGATTATAACATTTTCTCTGGCGGTAATTATGGATTTTTCTTTTGTACAATTCCTCTCTTTGTGTACACATACACGAAGACTACCCAATCAATCTCTCGCATGCAGCGCCCAACTAACTGGCTTGATACTTCCCCAGCCTGGTCCGCCGCCATGGACTTTGTCCTTGCCCTTTTCCCGTGGCTTCTCATCATGCGCCTGAACATGCGGCGGGTTGAGAAGATTGGCGTGTGCATCGCCATGAGCCTGGGTGTTTTGTAAGCACCACCCCCTCCTCCTTTCCCCTCTTGAGAGCTTTTTTTGTTAACCACGGCCACCACCCCCTACCGCCAGGTCTGGCATTACCGCCATCATCAAAACCTCTTACATCAACCAAAGCGCCAAGTGGCGAGACTGGACCTGTACGTTTTCTCCCATTGAATCCCTCGGCCGCCCTTACCTACCTACCTGCCTGACTCCTCCCCTCGTAGTCCTATCCATCGACCTGCTCATCTGGGCCGGCGCTGAAACCGCCGTCGTCATCACCGCCGCGTCTATTCCCTTCCTACGTCTCGCGCTGCGCGAAGTCCGCAGCCGGTCCTCGGGTAACAATAGCGGTAGCCACCGTGGCGCACATCAACTCCACACCATTGGCGGCAGCAAAGCAGCATCTGCCGTCGTGTCGGGGGGTGGCGGCCAGAAAACTTCAAGGGGACGTGATCATGTATCGGCCACTGCCACTGATAACGATGATGATGATGGGGATATGAGGGAGAATGTAGGACGGGCGCTTGGGTCGGATGATGATGATGAAGATGGGAGCGATAAGAGTATTTTTGGGATTGAGAAGACGACGAGGGCGGCGCGTGCAACGACAGGCGGTGGGGTTATAACCAAGACCAATACGGTCAAGGTGGGTTATTCCCTCCGTGGTGGCGGCGGGGGTGGTGATGTAGAGCGGCAGGAGTGGCATAGGGGTGGGGGTAGTTTTTCCGAGTCTCGGTGAGATACTTAGCCTCGCTGGTTCGAGTTTGAGATCATGGGTGTGTAGTCGTCTGGGTGGAGCTTTGGTTTGGTATGGGCGGTATCGAGCGCTGGTTAGGGTGTGTGATGATTGTTTTACGGGTGGTGATGTGTGTGACCACCAGGCAGTTGATCCTCTGATCCTAGGGACTTCCTGAGATTAGTTCATCTTATTACATGTTGCAGTGATGCTCCCTGGGTTCGGTGGCTTCCATTCACTGCCGCCGCCCTGGATCAACCCCGCCAACCTGATCTGCCTAGAGTTGTTCCCGTTGCATGCAGCAGTGCAGTGAATTGATCAATTGAAGGCGAAAAAAAGTGATTATATTGATCAAGCCAAAGTCCGTTCAAACGGCTAGAAAAGACCTCTTTTGTAAAGGCCAGTCTTCGGCATGTGCTGTCTTTCTAACCGGCATGCTTCCGTTGATGTGCATCAATTGCATCAGCCCCGCCAACCTTGATCCGCCTAGGGTTGTTGCCCAGGCTCTTTATATAATTAGCACTTTCCCTTCGCGAGTACATTTGTTTCTGCTCCTTAAGCAATCCACATGGCACATAGAATGCAATGTGACCGTTTGCACTTGAGCTCATTTTCCATTTATTTTCAACTTCGGCGCCCTTAGCTCACGCTGATTGCTTTCTTTGCATCTTCCTGTTCACCGCAACCTTTTATATCCTGCACGACTCCGCAAAGGAGGCAGAGTGTGAAAGGTGCTTATCATAGTAAGTTCCTTTAACTTTCCGCATTTCTTTTTTATATGCGCTAAGAAAAAGAATACATAGGCTTACCCAATGCCATTGGCTAGCAATAACACTCGCAATCCGGAGCGGCTTAAGAAAACCCCCACACTATTTACTAATTATTTACTCATTTCCGGCCCTCTTACCAACGGTAACTCAGATCTAGCAATCTTTTCCACTGTAAGGTAAGGCAAGTACGCCTGATCAAGGTGGTCACGGTGGTGGCAACAAGACGAGAGAGCAATGACTGGCAAAGGTGTAAGACTTCAACTTGGCCCTCACAGAGAGAGGCGGGCGAGGGCCACTGCTTATGTACATGGTTGGAAGACTGTTAGTCATTGATTCAGACTCAGAAAATTCAACATCATTAGCCGTGGTTAGCTCAAGTGATTTTCAAGACTGAGCTTCCTTGTGGATGTGTGGTCACGCACGCCACGGTGTGGCTCTCAGTGGCTTGCCAGGTGGTGCGTGCGTACAGGTGGGTGTGTGTTGGGTGCTCCTTCCTGACATCTACTTTAACGTTATCGTCAACCGCGTAAATTACCATCACGTAATACGCAACGGCTTACTCCAGCTCGAAGCCCTTTAAAAGTTAAGTAGCTAAACCATTTCGTTTATACATATAATCTTACTCTTACTAATAATTACATTAATAACTTGTAACTTTAAATAAAATTTCAATTTTCAAATAGGGAATTTACATATTATAGCTATTAACCCTATGCTAAACAAGACTGGGTTTTGAACTGGTGTTTGCAAGTAATAGAGGTTGTGGTCAGGCAGGCAGTGCTCGGATACTTTTGACCCCTGGTTGTAGGTAGCTGCTCCCTAAGCAGGATTTACAAGGCTGCATTTTGAAGCCAATCGGATCAGCATGTAGACGACCACAGCAGACGCCACCAAGCCTGTCGTCCTGTTGCAATCCAGTAATTGGCCAAAGGAAGATTGACTGGAGTGTCCAAGTCCACCGCATCTGGTGGACCGGGGGCCGCCTTTGACCCCCAATTAGGGGGGTCAGTGCCACGCCAAGTACGGTCCAAAGGTGGCCGATTGGCCATACTTCCACTAATTATCCTAAGGTGGCTAGTTTAACACGTCCTGCCCGCAGACGAGTTGAGTCACAGCACGGCCTGTCTATATTTACCCAAGTTTCCGCAGCCGTCTGCTCAGCCGAGAGGCCACCATCTTTACGCTTGTTGATCTTTCGTATCTCTTCACTCCTTGTATACCGCATATCTTCTGAACAGACCCCAGAGATGTCCACAACGGCGTGCTGGTTCAAGATGGGCACCTTTGAGTAGGTTAAGGGGCGGGCAAGGGAATGCTCCCTATGCGACTTTGCCTTCAGAATCTTGGACCGGGGTCGTGACATTGCCAATCTACATCCCCAGGTTTTGCAGTCGAGTGTGAGGGTGAAAATCGACACAATAGGGTGGGTTGAAGAGCACCGCAATACCGACACCACTTCTCTCCATCTCGACGCCCGCTGGTATCTTCCTCGGTTTCGATTTGATTTTCAGGAAGAACCTACGTCAGAACCGTACGACGACACGTTGCAAGCCGTCGCATATCTCGGCTCAGCCCAGTCCGCGGATCCGTCTACTGGCGTGGTGCCTACCTGTCTCGGTCGGGAGGTCTCGCCACGTTGCGACCCTCAACTTCTTCAGTCCTGGCTAAAGAGATGTCGGCCGTCACGCGAGAACTGCTCGACGGCAGGTAGCGAGATGGCGCAAACGCAGTGGCCAGAGGACACCAAGTTTCGCCTCATAAACGTTAACAAGATGTGCCTCGCGACATTCCGGACAGGGAAGCAGCCTCCGAAGTATCTCGCACTAAGTTTTGTGTGGGGGAAGGGGCCCAAACCCTACGTTCTGACCAGGCAAAACCTTTCCGAATACCACCAAGACAATAGCCTGAGGCGCGTTCCCAGAACTATCGAGGACGCTATAGTGGTGACGAGATGGCTAGGAGAGGAGTATTTGTGGGTTGATGCACTCTGTATCATTCAGGATGACGATGGAGACAAGGAAGTCCTCCTCCCAGTCATGGGTGCAATTTATGGTTGCGCACTCCTCACAGTCGTTGCTGGCTGCGGTGCGGATTCAGACTCTGGCCTAGCTGGCGTCAGCTATGACCGCCCAGCCCGAAGAAGTGTGACAAAGGGCGAATGGAAGCTGGTCGAGTCATGCTCCCCGAGTGGCGCGATTCCAGACAGTCCTCACTTTGGGACTGTGTGGTCCAAGAGGGCGTGGACCTACCAAGAATTCGTGTTATCACACAGGACACTCACATTTCTGGAAGGCCAAGCTGTGTGGAGATGTCATGACTTGGAGCATTTCGAAGAACTAAACCTTGATGGGCTACCGTTCCAAAGGCCTGGCATCAACCGAATGGGTCCGGGCCGACAGGGAAGATCCACGCCACTCGTGCTGCAGTCGTATTCGTCCATGGTAGTTGAGTACCTTTGGCGCGACCTGACCTTTGACGATGACATCGAGAGTGCTTTTTTGGGCGTTCTTGGGTTTTACCGAAACCACTCCACCTTTTGGGGAATTCCAGAAGACAAACGCTTCTTCGCGGGCGGTCTATCATGGTGCCCAACTTCCCGCAATATTCCCCGTCAACGCCGCAAAACCGACTCCATCCATGTCCCCTCATGGTCTTGGATGGGATGGAGGGACTACAGCTACCTACGGGTAGATGATGGCTTACATTGCGAGAACTCGTACTATCGGCTACGAGGCGACTCCTTGAGTGAAATCACACACTCTCTGAAACCGTGTACGATGGCGGACATACCAGCAGGGATCACAATCAAGCCATACCATCTGATCTTCCGCGCCCCGGTCTGCAGCCTCCCAGTGGCCGAAGTAAGACAAATGGCAGATATAGAATGTGAACCTGGGGACCAGAATTTGGTTGGGAACTTTGCGTCAATATTGGGGGGGACGCATTGGCTAGAGTTCTCGGTGAGGGCTGGCATTGCAACACGCCATGCTGTTCTTGATATGAGCTCGCATAGATCCCACTGGGCGGAGATGTCATGGGAAGAAATAATCATCATTCTCGAATAATGGATGGCCTGAAGCCTTTTTGCTGTCTAATTCTAGATATCTTAAGGTTGGATGGGTCGAGCTGGTGTGGAGGAGCAAGAGCAGGCGCCTACGGTCCGAGAAGATGACAGTATTTTTTATCTTATTAGTGCCTAGCTAGGTATTATTTAAGTTGCTCTTACCTCATCTGTAGCCCATTGGTGTCATGATGATATTTAAAAGCAAGCTGTGTGGCTGAAGCTCCCCGCGTTCGACTCCTACAATCCGGCCGGAGAGGACCGGATTCCCGATCGGAAGTAAATTAAGGCCGCGAGCTCACGGGGATATCTAGATCGGATTTCCAGGATACCCAGGGCCGGTATCCTGGCTCTCTCCAATACTTCTATCTTTTTTCTTTTTTCTCTCACAGCGTACTAATTATAGAAAGAGTCTAGGACGCTCTGTTAATATATATTCGTCGGTGTTATTTCTAGTACATTCGAGAATAGATTTCTTTTCTGATATATTCTAGTTCCTTCAATCTAAACAGGTAGCTATGGAATAAAGGCTATAGTGACATCTTAACAATACGCCCATTATAGGGACTTTTTGGTTACCCTTTCTTCCTTATATCGAGTGACCTGACTCTTTTATCGTCCCGGTATAGGGCTATAAAGATATTATCCCTTAGGCCCTAGGTCTACTTGGCTACGTAACGCAACATTGCTTTAAAGATTAGTATTACTCTGAACTGTAACTGAAGTCACATAGGCGAGAAGAGTATTAACATAACCGAACAAGTTCATATAAAGAATTCTTGGGAGTCGCTCGTACTCCCATCGTACGGATACATACTTAGCTTCAGGGACAGTATACCCGATTCCGTTCGACGCTCTTGGCGATAACTACCAACCTCTTTGCTCCCGAAAGGCCACTTGTGAGCGCTGCGCCTTGTCGTCTTACGGGCGGATACCAGAATCAAGTTTTCTTCTCCAGCGTCTGCTAATTGCGCCTCATTTACAGAGAAGTTTGCCACCAGGGTCCCTCTAGCTGCAAAGCAAACTAAAGTGGCGATACGGAGGCGAGTTAATGCTAAGATTAAATGAGCGGCGAAGATATTGGAAGGTTTTATTTTCAAAAAATATACCGGCGGCGCTAATGGCGCAGGCAAGGGTGGGCGGGGGTAAGTTTCAAGCCGTTTAATGGCATACCTTTGAGGCAGCCAAAACCGGCAGACAATTTGCAAGGAAACAATTTTACTGGATTGGTCGCAGAAAAGATCTTCAGGAGTGGTTGTAGCATCACATCACCGTGACCATCAGAATACAAAAATCACTGGAGGTCCTCATCGCACTTCAAGGCCGATATAGGAGACTCTCTGGAAGGGACCTGGTAAGTGCCCGTAGGTAGGTACCTACCGCAGTGAAGGGTAGTAGTGAATTCTTGCGTAGAAAGAAGCGCTGGGGAGTTCTTGCCTAGTATTTGACTAGGTATGAACAAATCGGATGAAAACTGGGAAGAAGTGCCCCGGAGCGCCTGCCCACAAAATCCTGCAAAAGTTTTTAACCCCCCCTAAGGTGCCTTCTTGTAGTCTCCTTCCTGCAACACAACAAAAATTAGAGCATCTTGCCATTCTCACAGAAGATTCCTTCACCACAACGCACCGACAAACAGCAGTCATGGACGTCCAAGCCGAGATCGCCGTCGGCCCCGTCCGCTATGTCTTGGTTCCCAACCAAGAGGTAAGTTTCGACCTCGGTCCCTGTTCCTGGCAACATTGTTGTCATGATTGCGCACCCTCTGAGACGTAGCCGCTAACTGGCACGGCAACCGTTTTGCCCTGGCTCAGAACTTCCTTTCTAATCTCGGCTTCGTCGAGAATGACACCACCTTAGTACTCGCGTACCCAGTGACACCAGGCCAGACCATCACGGGGTCGGCCCTCCGCGAGTTTCGCAGCAGCGAACTCGAACACGACGATGTTGCCCGCCCCGAGTTCTCGTCGACCATTGTCTTCGTCGGCGCCAAGAAAGGCGAGGCTCACATTCAGCCTGACGCACTGAATGAACTGGCCGAGTGGAATGCCGAGGCCCGCCACCACTTTGTTGGTAGCATCCCGTCTGCCTCCGTCAATCCTGGGCCGTATATATTCAGGGGCGGTAAGACTTGGCAACCGTGGAGAGTCTACCATGACGGCAGGGCGTGCTTTGAGACGTCGTTTAAGCCGGCAGAGACGCCTGGAAGATAAGTCACATCCTTTACCCCATACAATTGAATGGGCTCCAAGGCTAACTTTTCTTTACTCTGGTTGCAGTTCCTCGGGATGATAACGCACTTCGCAATGTCATTGTGCCCTCTCGCTGCTACTACAAGCAGTCCCAAGCGCTCCCTCTTGGCGGCGCGAGAATCGCGATCATGGACAACATGGATATCGCAGGCCACACGACTACACGTGGCAACCAGCAATGGGGCGAGCTCTATGCCAAAAAGGCTGTGACGGCGGCCTGTGTGCAAAAGATGATCGATGCTGGCGCTATAATCGTAGGCAAAGTGAAGTCGCATCCCATGCCCATCGGAGAGGTGTCCGAGCTGGCCTCCCAATTCAACTACGGCCACAGTCCCCGCGGGGAAGGGGTTCAGCCTTCCGGTGGAGGTTTAGCCACCCAACTGCCGCTGCAGTCGCCTCCTACAACTGGCTTGACTTTACTGTAGGGTCTGATGGTAAGTTCCCTAACCCCATTCGTGTGTGTCGACACTTTCTAATCTGACTATCTAGTCAATGGAGGCGGTCGCAAGTCAACATCCTACAACGGATGCTTCTGATTCGTCCGTCAACAGGTATTCTCAGCAAGGATGGAGTTGTGGGTCTATTCCCGTAAGTTCCTTCCTAATAGCATGAGAGCAGCGCGTTCATTGACCTTGTGTTATTCTGTTTCAGCGAGTCTGAGATGCCCGTGTTCTTTGGCCGGGATATCTCCAAGTTTTCTCACTTCATTTCGGCATGGTACGGTGACGCGCCGATACTTCGCGTTCCTTCTCAGCCACAGGTTCGACTTACCCACCCCACCAGTCCTGAATTTACATTCTTATGATGCCTTTTTTAGCCATGTGTTGAGATCCTTTACACGACGGACTACCTTCCGACTGATGACTGGCCACAAACTGCTCTCATCAAGAAGTTTGTTAACGGCCTTGAATCAGCCTTGGGCACCAAAAAGACCTTCATCTCCCTAGCAAATGACTGGGAGCGAGATCTCCCCGATGGCGCCGAGCATGCCCATCTTGCATCCTATCTCGACGGTGTACGTTACTCAACCCACCCGCTCCTACAAACCTTACGCTAACCTGGACTAGGTTGTGATCTATCCACTCTATCGTGAGCAGTCCTGCAGCCTCGATGCTTACTTGAAGGACTACGTCGAGAAGTTAGGAAACGAGCCCGAGTTCTCCGACTCCGAGCGTGGTGAATGGTAAGTTAATGGCACTGAAGAGAGACGGAAGGAGATGAATAGTTGCTAATACTGGAGGCACAGGGAAATGGGCAAGCTGATCTCGCCTGACGAGAGTGATGAATACAGGCGTCGGTGCGAAGTCTACCGTCGCTGGTTTGTTGAGAAGGTCCTTGCGGCAGGAGACGATGATGTTCTCAGAATCATGATTCTGCCCATGAAAGTTGGCAAGCCAAAGCACTACAATGATGGGCCTGAGTACCCGTAAGTGTGCTCTCTCGACCGATGCACTGGGGCTTCTGGGCGAGGATATGCTGACAACGTTAATTTTCAGGGGATATTCGCCTCTGAGCGGCTATGCTCCCTTGAACATTTCGTTCATCACAGGGTCCCCGGACGTCATTGCTCCAAGTAAGCGCTTTACTAACTACTCGTTGCACTCTTAAATTCCTGCTAACTACTGCCGTAGTTGGTGAGATTCCACTGGTGGTGGGCACTAGACAGGGAAAAGCGCCATTCCCCGTCGCAGTATCTGTTGTTGGAGCTCCAGGAATGGATCTCATGCTCGTTGAGTTGGTGGAAAAGGGTATGAAAGGTGCAGGTCTACCCCTTGCGGTCAAGACGGGAAGTTCAATGTATGCATGCCCTGGTTATTGGCATCGCTGAGCTGTACTTGAAAGTAGTTAGGGGATAGCCAGAATGAATATGCCAGAACGAATATGCCAGAACGAATATGCCAGAACGAATATGCCAGAGCGTTGTGGCTAATTAAGGTTAAGGCCATGCTATCTCCGGTCCGGGCATAGGTAAACACGGTTCTGAGCCACAATGAATGAGCTAGACCCACACTTCACTATTTTTTTTCATGCTGTGACCACGCTCATTGAACGTCTCTCCAAGTACTGGGCTTTCTGGAAGAGGTTAGGTGCTGTAGCCTTGAGAAGAAAATCACAGCTAGGGGTAATTGCCTTGCTCCCCTGCTGCCATAGCGACTGACAGCTGACATATTTGTGTCCAAAAAACAAGAGTCTTACTCTGGGAACCCACCCTAAGGCTGCATGCGCCCACTGGTCTGTGCGTGGCAGCTGTCAATTGGGTTGTTGGGGGGGGGCTACTTTGGTATGTATTTTATATGGTAAAGTTATATTCACAGAAGCCGCCATCGAACAGACAGTAAAGTATTAAAGCATATAAGAGGCCGGGTAAATCATTATCTGGTGTTTTTGAAATATGTATACTTCCTAGCCCTAGCTAATAAGGTCGGGAGCTAATAGTGTTAATGTTGATATCCCCCAAGTATCGTTCGCTACAGACGAGCCAGGCTTTTGTTTTAACCCGCATCCAAATTGGTAGCCATGCATAGATGCGACCCAGTTTGTATTTAAGGTGGTAATATATATATAAAAGCAGGAATTGTAAGCTTGAATTAAGTTCTGGGAGGTAGTTAATTACTTGACTTTGTTTACCAGACAAGAAGGGAGTTTGGGATTGTCAACTACGATCAGCTGGTGCGCATTGACCAGTGGGTGCCAAGAGCTTTAGGGTGCCCAGAGTAAAAGGCTCAAAAACAATTCACTTTCGCCCCCGAGGCGGTGTGCTTTTCAAGCACTAGACTAATTAGTCCACAGCAGCAAGTGAACTGTCCTGCGCTTTAAACTCTGATGTTGAAGCGGAAGGAACGAAGTAGGTAAGGTACCTTCCTCAGTGCCTAAGCACTGTAATTGTAGTAATTAATAGATAATAAAATTCAGCTCCCGCCTGTCGTTGTAACCTGCGACCAGAATTATGTAAAGCAGCAGTATCTAAATCATTTTTCGGCTCCCATTCATGCCCGACGAACCCCAAAACGTCAATTTCCACCCTGCAAGGTCAATTGACTCAGAGACCCCTCAGGGGCTCTGCGGTTCTGATTTGACCGCTTATCTTACGAATCAAGCTAATGTTAGCCCACGTTGTCATGCAACGACAGCAGGAAAGCCTCGGTGAGTGCCTACATGGCGGGTGCGTGAGGCTGAACACGCCTAATTGGAAGCTGGGCCCGCGCGAGAACCGCCGCGAGAGGGGTCGGACGAGAGGCGCCCCCCGCCCGCTGAGTTTCGTCCTTGATCTTTTTCCCACCGGAACTTTTGCACAGTCCAATGTCTCACTCACACACAAACCTCCCCAGGCGAATCCATCCGCCGAGAAGCAGCCCACGCTGATCCGACATGGCAGAACCCTTTTCCATCGCCAGCGGCGCAGCGGGCTTTGTCAGTCTCGGTCTCGAACTCTGCAAAGGCCTGAAATCATATGTGTCTGATTATCTGGGCTTTGACGAGGATGCCAAGAACGTTGTCGCAAAGCTCGACGGCCTTCAGTCCTCTCTGGCTCTTCTCGGCAACGCCCTCAAAAGCCTTGAACCATCCATTTCCACCGACAACGGCCAGATAATGCGCCAACTTGAGGAAGCCATTAGTCAATGCTATGCTGGGCTCTCAAAGCTGCGGGAGTACCTCGAAAAGTGTGGAGCGGATATCAACGCAACATCGGGTTCTATAGCCTCAGGCTCAAGCACGAGGTCTGCCTTTTCTATCGGACAACGCCGTGACAAATTGTTGAAGAAATCTATCTATCCGTTCCGAAAAGCGACTCTTTTGGAGATTGGGCAGAATGTGGACAAGATCCGAGAGCAGATTCAATTTCTTCTCGACATTCTCAATCTGTAAGACGCTCGCTGCCATCTGATCGGGAAAGTCACGACGGTACTGACATGTGCACGTCAACCGCACAGGGTACTACAGAATGTGTCTCTGCATAGACAGACCTCGACCACGACCTTGGTCATGGCCCAGAATTCGAACCTCCAGCAGATTAGATTTGACATGATGGAGATGGACCAACGCTCGCAACAGACCATGACTTCGAGCTTCAGGTTGCTACAAGATATCTGGACGAGAAATCAAGTTGAGACGGATACTTTACTTCAGTCTCAAAACTCGAGTCTCCAGAGGCTTCAGTCTGACATCCAAACGCTGGACCACCGCATCCAGCAGCGCCAAATCGCTGAACCACTAATAGCAACACGGCCAAATATTGCCGCAGCTACTACCTCCCTGGAGCTATCCGTGGTTCTTTCCGGATTTTCCCGCGTCTGCGAGTATCTCCTGTGGGTGGTTTCCTCCTTTGCGCAAATACTGAGCCCCATGTGGTGGCTGACAGTTGATGGAATAATTAGGGGGTGTATTGTCTTCTTTCTCCTCAAGGCAGTGCGAGGATTCCATCGTATCCCGAGGAGTATCCTTCTGCTTCCCACAGACTGTGTTCACTTTGAGGATATGCTCGGCAACACACACAGACTTCAGTACAGCATGGCCCGGCACTGGAATGCAGGTGTTACCTTCACTATCATGAACCTACGAGGAGCAAAAATACTAATTGAATTCCGCGTTTGACGCCCATAGGTATTCGAAGCATTTCTCCGCACCCAGTTTGGACAGCGCCCCGGCGAGCGCTTTGTAAATGCCAGGCAATATCAGCTCTTGCGCAGCCGCCAGAGAGCATACCATGTCACTCTGCCCAAGAACGAAGCTGGCTGGTACAGAGCTCTCCTGCCTGGGGCAGAGTTTGTCATGTCCCTCCAAACTGCAGCAGATGATGCAGCAAGCGTTGGGCTTTCTGCATGTCCACGCTGTCAAAGCACTTTGGACTCCAAAGGAAGTGATGGAATTGTCGAACTCGTTGAGTGGTATGTTGCTTGTGTTTCTCATCTCCTTTAGAAGTTTGAATCTGACTCGATGAGGTACAAGTCCAACATATGAATGCTGGACCGGGTATCGTGAACTGTCAGACAGGATGATCTCCTTCAATGCAGCCACTCCGTCAGTTGGCAAGACCCTCGAGCCTCAGGATGATTTACTCTATCTTGAGAGTCGCGAAATACAGCTCTTCAAGAGAATACACCTGTCAGAACGAGTTTCAGACGCAGGAACTGAACAAATTCTGGACAAAGATGCCGAAAGTTTGCCCCAGCCGAGCTCAACCCCGGACAATGGGGACTTGCCAGAGCTAAATCTTGATGGGTTGAGTATACATGAAAAATCTGGGGTTTCACCTAAACAGAGTTCAAATGTAATGACCGAAGACATGCCAAAGCCGAAATCAGCAGAGCCGAGTCCACAAGTCAAGCCCACAAAAATTGTTCAAGGGGTCTCAAATGGAAGATCAGAGGATTCGCCAAAATCAAGTCGACATATCGAAGCTAACAGTTTTCTCAAACCGAGTTCGAACTCACTGCCTGGGTATCTTCCGGTGCTAAGTAGCCCGGACACCGAGGCTGGCAGTTTGCGCAAATGGAGTCCGAAGCAAACAGATGCGGGGATTATCAGGGCGAAGCAAAGTAAAGAATTGGTCACTAGTAGACCTTTGGTTTTGCCATGAATGTGGGTCGGGGGGGTTCAACCTTTCGAGTACTCCAGGATGTCCCAACTGTAGCCACTACCGTTGCAATTATTGCACCGTGGAGTGGCACAGAATCCCTCACGGTAAATGAGACAGTGGATTTTAGAATAGGAAAGAAAGTGTCTCATCAGAACTTGGATACGAGCTGCCAGTTTTGTGGGAGATTATCTTTTGTGGAATTGATAGTACCTAGCATTTCTGAACGCTAATTAAAATGTGTGCTTATAGAGTCTATGCACTTACCATACTGCGGACGGCACTGACCGAGTTCAGTTACTGCACTTCCAACGCTCTCCTGTCAGTGGCCGGTGGCTGAAGGATAGGGTGGCTGTCCGGGATTTGCTACACGGAAAGAACACGAGTCAGTCAAAGAAGCCTTGCGGAGCTGTTAATAGGTATCCACTGCGCAACTTACTGATTGTGCCACTGTCATCTCCGCCATGGCCTCCTGGACACTCGTTGAAATATGTCCAAGCCTATTTTGTTGGGGTCAGTTAAAGTAAGTAGGTGGGGCGTATTGCTGTTAACTCACCCTGTTGCTGTACGGAAGAACATGAACGAGGTCCGCTCGGCCCACGCCGCCCTGGTTGGTGAAGTACTATGGGTTGAAACACACAGTCAGCAGCTGTATCAACTCAACCCCCTCTGAAAGGGAAAAAAAAAAGTGTAGCTATATCTCACAATATTCTCGCCCCGATCAATGGGCGAGTAAAGCACCCCACGGTCTGTCCAGGAAAAAGAAATTCCCGCCGCAGGGATATGCCCGTTGTTTTTGAACACGGTTGCTTCCCCCGTGTACTTGTTCAGGTGGATCATATCGGCCCTTCCGGAGGCCTCGACGTCAGCGAAACGGATGTTGGCGCGGTCCCAGTTCTCGGAGAACTTGATCTGGCCGACGTCCACCCCCAGCCCCCCCGAAGCCGTGTTCAGCTTTCCCGTCACCCGGCCGTTCTTTTCAAGACAGAGGATGTCGGCGCGCTTGTCCCCGTCAATGTCGGCAATTCGCATCCCGCGGTCGAAGATGCCGACGCCCCACCCTTCTGTGCAGAACGCAGAGTTGGGGACCACGCCGCGGTTGGTGAACGTGATGGACGTGCTGGATGCATTGTATTGGTTCTCGTACGGGGTCGGCGCCCCAGTGGCTTTGTCCTGAACGAGCACGTCGCACTTCCCGTCGCCGGTCCAGTCGGCCAGGTGGATGCCGATGCGTGGGCCCGGGACGCCCAAACTTGATCTGGGCTCGTATTCCCGTGGCGGAGGGCCCCTGACCGGGGTTGGTGATGCCGGCTGAGGTTCAGTCGGGGATAATGCTTGGGCCCCAGCCTCGGCTGTTGATGAAGGTCGCCACGCTGCCGTTGTCCGCGACGTACATGTAGTCGCTGCGGAAGTCGCCGTTGAGGTCGCCAAAAACAATCCCGCTCTTGTCGACGCCCCGCGACAGGTTGAACACGGTGACATGTTAGTTGTCTGCGCTAGCGAACCCTTGCCAGTAGTAGTTGTCGTCTTGGCCGCCATTTCTCGAACATTGAACGTCGCCGTTGAGCTGGACGAGGCAGTAATCGGCGCGCCCATCACCGTCAATATCTGCGATGCGAACGCCGTCTGGGTTGAAAGTGTCGTCGGTAGTTACAACTTGGCCAATGCTGTGGAACACCAGCGGGTTACCGCCGCGGTTCAGAGACACCTGCACGCCCGCCGCACCAGCCTTGAGCCAGAAGAAATCGTCCAGTCCGTCGCCATTAAAGTCGGCGAACGCGTAAAAGGGGCCTGCATGGCAGTCCATCCCAACATCGAAGGAAGTGGTCGGACCAAATTTGCCCCCGCCAAGGTTCTGGCGATACTGGTATGTGTTTGTGCCGGTCGAGGCGTTGTGAGAGATATAGATCCAGTCGTCCCTCGCGTCCTTGGGGTTCAAAGTCTCGCCGGTGGCGACAATGTGGGCGAAGAAAAGTGGGGTGTAGGCAGGGTCAGACCCCTTTTCGATGCGCGCCGAAGCCAGGACGCCGTGACTGACGCTGCTGTGTACGTAGTTGCCGTCGTCGTAGCCGCTGCCGGTCTGCGTCTGGATTGAGCCGCGCGCCTAACCCGCCTCCTTGGTGCAAGTGTTGATGAGACTTGTAGAGCGGTCGTTGAGGCCAGGGACGTCGGCCGGCGGCTAGATATTGTCCTCGAGTTTGCTGATGGCATCCCACCACACCGCCGCAAACAGCTTATACCCGCCGTCGTTTGGATGCTTTCCGTCGGGACCGAGGTCGACCCAGGTCATGGCAGACCAAAAATTGGCGAGGCCAATTCGTTTGTCGGCGTACTTGGGCTTGCCACCAGCACTGGTACTGCTCGCTGATGTCTCTGGTACAGCTCAGGAAGGGTTGGACGCGCTGGGATATCGTCGAAACAATGATCGTTACATTTGGCACATCTTTGAACATTTCGTCGATGAGTTCCTCGAGGCGGTCGTCGGCACCGATGAATCCATGGGTGTAGTCGTCGCAGTCGTTCCTAATCAAAAGTCAGCCACAAGGCACTCATGCCTAGGGACTGTTGGACAGAGAGTAACTGGGCCTGGCTGCGACTTACGTTCTAATTAACGTTTATAAGCACCAGGTTCGGCTCCATCCACTTGGCATTGGGCCATTCCTTGTCGGTCACTGTGGTGATGACATCCCCTGGATGGCCCTCATTGTCCTACAGAGTTGATATCAGTGTCTATTATTCCGCCAAAGGAAATTGGGGGTAGGTAACCAACGTTGTCCTTGAAATTATCCCCATTCGTCTTGGTACCCACCATATTCACCTTCCAACCTTGCCATCGCAGCTGCTCGCGGAGAAACTTGCAGTAACCAGCGTGATCCGACGAGCCGACGCCTTCCGTGATGGACGCGCCGAGAGGCATCACCCGGAGGTATAAATCCTTCGCCCCACGGCGTGACAGAAGGACCCTGCCGTTCTCAGTGTCGCTCAGGGTGGCCGAGTTGACGTTGTCGTCTAGGATTGGGGGTTTGGAGCCTTCAAAGGCTGGATTGTAGTTGCCGTATGCCGTGTCGACCGAGACGTAAGGGGCCTGCCCGTCGCCGTAAGGAGACGCGCCGTCCGGGTTTCCTGCGTCTACCGCTTGAATCAGTAGCAGCAGCAGGGTGCTCGCGACGGCGAGGAGCGCGCCGATGTTGTGCTTTAGCAACAGCATGGCCGGCCAAGCTCGAGGTTGTCTGATTGTATGTAAAAGTGATGTTGGCTGCAACCTTGTGACGAAGGAGCGCGAGAAAATATTTTCTTATCCAGGGCAGGGAGGGCAGGTCGCGGGTCTAAGTAGTAGAAGTGGGTCTAATTGGATGCCTTACACCGCATGTATCCATCCGAGAGGGCAAAGCTTTTGTTAGTGAAGCGGTGTAACCTGGCGATGCCCTCAGTCGGATCTCAGAGGGGCCCAAATTCCGTCCCATGACTCCACCGGGACCCGTCAGGTTTTTTCAGGATCCCGCTAGTACTTTGAGTTCAAAACGGCATCTGCCTCGACTCCTTGACTAGGTAGGTAAGTAAGTAACAACGGTAGGAATGCCAAATCGCCGTCTTTGACAAGGGAGGCTGGCCTAGCTGCAGGCCGCTGTTAATCCTGTCGGGTTGCCGTAACCAAGCCATCATTTTAGCTTCTAGTCAACATCAAGGACCAGACTCGTATTCGGATTTTGACCCCCTCAACGCGTTCCAGCGGGTATCCTCCGACTGTTGGTGTTTGCTTCCTCTTCGACAAGTGTTCTTGTATGCGCCTGTCATTAGTCATTCCCATCACGCGCCGAATCCGATGTGAAGTGGCTGTGTAGCCTCGCCTAGAGTTGATCGAGGGATTCGTGGCAAGGAGAAAAGCAGCCAACCGAAGTGCACAAATTAGGAAGGAAGGAATGACATGGCGAGAGAAGCAAGCTATAGGAGATCCAAAGCATCGAGCCCGGGACCATATTTCATGTGATACGCTTCGCGGAGGCGGTGTAACCAGTCTGAACTGAAGGGTTGGAATGATCCGGGTGTTGGGATTCATGGATACGGCGATCGACAGGTACCTATACTTAAGTCGCTCAAAACTCTAGACAGGGCATTTCTTGCTGTACAAAATCGGACGGACTTAGGCTGTTGCCGCTGTCCTGGTCGTCGTTGTACCCGGCCGTCACGAGGTTAGTTTCATCAGCAAAAAAAAACAAATATCGCTATCGTGAAAGATATGGTCGTGGGGTGTTAAAGAGATTGATGAGTAATTTCTTTTTGAGCCTTACGCTTAAGCACTCACCCTGAAGCTTCTCGCACCCACTGGTAATGTGCAACAGCTGATCGCAGCTGACAATCTCAAGCTCCCTTCTTATATGTTAAATTATAACAGCTAACTTCCGCCCAAAACTCTATTCGAACCTCCAATTCCTACCTTTGTATACGTATCACCGCCTTTTGACATTGATTGGGTTGTATCCATGCATTGCGATCAAGTCGAGTGCAGGTCAGGGGAAAGTCTGGCTCGTCACAATGCAGAGTATTACTCAGGGGCAACATCAACACTAACGTACCGGCCATGGCCATGATTGACCAAGAAAGGAATACATGTCAAAAAACCCGGAAACGGTTTACCGGGCCGTTTCTGAGTTTCATTACTTTACTACCTTCGCAGCTGATTACCAATATTCACACTTTGGTATTTGCTGTACAGGGTCTATGAATGAGTTTCCCATACAAAAGTAGCCCCCCCTTGACGGCTGCCATGCACAAACCAGTAGGTACATGTAGCCTCAGAGTGGGTGCCTCAAGTATAACTCTTTCTTTTTTGCATCGGAATCAATCATGGCGAAGATTCTGTCACGCATTTGCAATTAGCGGGGTTGAGTTGAGGGGCATTCAGGGGTAATGTTTTCATCAAAACATTGCCCCTGAAGCTTAAATGAGATGAAGTCAAATAATGGATGGGACGACAAAAAGAATACTTACTCTGTAATAAACTCAAGACAAAAGGAAATACTTACTCTGTGATAAACATTCGCCGTTTCACAATTCCAATTGCCATCTGCCTTGCACGCCCCGGGGCGGAGTTGGTAGGTCCGCTCTTGCGATACTTATCCGTTTTCCCCAAATCGCCGATTTAGCCTCATTCATTTCCATCCCCGCTGTCCCCGTTTCTCACTCGTATTTCTTCGTACGCAGAGTCGGGCCCATCTATGTAGTTACAAAGTCCAGATCCATCCGAGAGCCACGTCGCCAGTTTTGCAAACTAACCTCAAAATTATCTAGGCTCCTGTGGTTCTCAACCCTCCCCTTGTCCCATTTACACTCCATCAAGCATTACTAAGTTCCAGAGACGTTATCCGCCCCACAATGGTTCGTCCGCGCATATTTGTGCTACTCGCCGCCGCTATTGTCCCCTCACTCTCCCACGGCGCCAAGTTGCGCTACATGCCCTTTGGCGACTCGATTACCGACTACGGCTGCTGGCGCGCCTGGATCGGACAAAAGTTCATCAAGGATGGCTACGACATCGACTTCGTCGGCAGCCGTAAGTCCAAGACGAACTGCAGCAGCCTGGACTGGGACCGCGACCACGAAGGGCACCCGGGCTATCAGGCAGCCGACATTGTCTCCAAAGGCCAGCTTGTGGACTGGCTGAAGCAAAACCCAGCCGATATCATCACCATGCATCTGGGCACCAACGACATTTACCAGGTCAGCCGCAAGACGCCTGCCATCATCGCCGCGCTTGGCACGCTCATTGACCAGATGCGCGCAAGTAACCCTGCCATGAGAATTATTGTATGGAACATGGAAATTTGAACCCCACATGTTCTTACCTCACAAATTTTAACAGGTCGCACAAATCATCCCCCTCCCAAAAGTCAACAAAGCCGTCCAGGAACTCAACGCCGCCATCCCAGGTCTCGTGGCGT
The DNA here is from genome assembly GCA_027569635.1 of Lasiosphaeriaceae sp. G1095. Classification (NCBI taxonomy): domain Eukaryota; kingdom Fungi; phylum Ascomycota; class Sordariomycetes; order Sordariales; family Lasiosphaeriaceae; species Lasiosphaeriaceae sp. G1095. The sequence continues at coordinate 46,130 of JAPDFK010000183.1, read as the reverse complement.
CCAAGAACTCCACGGCCTCACCCATTTGGCTGGTTGACCAGTTCTCCAACTTTAGCGGAACGGCCGATCTCTACGACGGCATCCATCCCAGTGCGTCGGGAGACATCAAGATGGCGGACACGTTCTACCCGGCTTTGGTGCAAGCGATTCAGGGCAAGGGGGGCAAGGGGCTGGGGGTTGTTTGAGCAGGGAAGTGTTGAGCTCGGCCGCTAAAATTGTCCCCATTGAGCTTGAGACTTCTTGTCTTGCACCAAGCCAACTCTTGTAGGGGGGGGGGGGGGGGGGGAGGTGTTGGCAAGGACGTGGAGTTGGTGGAAGTGAGCCCGTGAAATTTATCGTACGTGAATGCGTACGTACCAGTACGGTTTTGAGTTGATTAGGGAAGGTGAAGAGCAGTCCGAAGTTCAAAATTCAAACGTTACCTTACTACCAAGGTAATTCCAACTGGAAGTCCAAACCTACTGCAGCCAGCGGCACGGCTGAGAAATCACCACATGAGAACCACAGTGTTTTTCTATCCCGTCTATAAATTCTATAGCCGAAGCGCGTACAAAAGGTCAAGGCAGCTTATCTAAAAAAGAGAGAGGAAAACAAGAAAGGACAATGAAGAAGCGGAAATGACTGAAGGAAGTGACGAAGGCGAACAAAGGGAAAGAAACCTATGAATCTTACAAAACCACCACAACTTGCTGAATCGCACGCCATCAACATCGTCAACAACCTACCCCCCAAGCCAACATCAAAATCGAATTCTCCTCATCAGCAGTTTCCTTCTCCCTGTAACTTTTCGTAATTAGCAACCAGCGAGTACTAAAAAAGGCCTAAACTCACAGTTCCTTCAACCTTGACGATAAAGTTGCTATTACCATTGGCCGCCTGAGAGCCGCTGGTATCGCATTCTCCGAGCCCGTCCACCACCTTGCAGTTGCGTGCGCACTTGCTGACAATCTAATCAACAGCGGCGGCGACATCGCTGCCGACCGACTGGGTGATCTTAGTTCCCTGGGGGTTGATGGCGCGGCCGTACACGGACGCGCTCCGGAACCCGCACCTGGTCGGGTTGCCCTTGGCAATCAGCATCCAGTCGGCCGCCTGCACGGTCCACAGTCTGTTCTCTGTTCGCAGGTTCATTGCCAACTCGTTGGCCATCTGCCGGCCGGCCGTGTCGACGTTGGGGGTCCAGCACACCCCGTCGTAGTGCCGCTCCAGCGACGTCTTGGCGTCTCGTCCGGCGAGGTGTGCCAGGGCATCTTCGGTCGCGTTTTCCAGTTGTCGCCCCAGGTGATGTTATTGTCGCTGCTAGACAACCCGTCTCTCTTGGCGACCGCCACCGGCCCTCCCAAGACAGATGGGACGGCAGCGAGCGCAAGGAGCAGAACGGAGCAAGTCTTCATAGTGAAACTTTGAACGTGTTACTGGTGGTAATGATTTAAAAAGAAGTGACAGGAAAGAGTATGGAAAGTTGAGTCGAGGAAGGCAAGATCAGTGAAGAAATTGGAGTGGAGAAAGCTGAGTGAAGAAAGCTGAGTGAAGAAAGCTGAGAGAGCGTTTGATGTTATGGCTGTCCAACACCTTGAGGGTCTGTCAGTTTCCCAGCCAGCTACTTGGCCATCCTACTCTGTATCACTTTGACCAAGCCCCAGTAAGTCCGGCGGTGGAAAGCAATTAAAATTAGTACCACAATGGAAAGGTTAATGCGCTCGCCATTAACCCGCGTTAATCCGGCCAAGTCTGAGTAATTCCGGTGGCGGGAGTCCGCATAATATACGCTATCTCTCCCAAGTCAAATGCTCTTGCCGTTACTGATTTGTGTTGAGTCGGTCATGTCCGGGTGATTATGGGCCTTACGTTCTACGACTGCTACATGTATAGAAGTCTCCAGTCTAATTAGTCCCAACCTCAGCCCCCCCCTGGATTTCGCAAACACCTTGCTGGCAAAGAAACCCAGTTTAATGATGTATAGTTCAACGGGCTACGTTGCGGTCACTTTGCCACAAATAAGTTCGTTAGCATGACACAAGTTCCCTTGCGCATAAACCCGAAGTTCCCATGATGCTCCGTAGTCCATTTTAACAATTGTTCGCAGGTAATCGAACAACTCATGGTCGAGATGTTCCCAAGTATTTTGAAACATATCCGAGAAGAGTTAATTAGAGCCTCTTGAACCTACGAACAATTTCGATTGCGGCTGGTAGGTTCTATGTGTCTCCGATACTATTGACTCAAAAGAGTCACAGAGTAAAACAAGTTTACCACAAAGGCATTACCTGTTTAATGTACAAATTTCTCACTCCTTTTCTTTATTCGCCTCAACAATGTCGTAAAGGTGAACAATTAGGCTTAAGAAATATTTCTTTATTCAAGAGTTTTGTCGACGCTTGCATAAACTCACACAATGTCTCAGCATAAGGAGCTAGAACTGAACATGATCTACTTGGAACTTGGTAAAAGTTTCGGTATTCACATGGATAACACATTTTGCAGCCATCTTCTATGTCAAATCTCTACGCCTGCTCTATGAAAATGCTTTCAAAGAAGCCGATATGTGCTGAGAAGTCTGTACTATAATTATGCACCACGATGATTTCGCAATGCATCTCCACCACCATCCGTGGATTTAGATGCTATCAATGTCACTTGGGGTTTACTTGTGATAGGTCACGTCAGCCACGTCAACGATTCAGCCTTTAGAGTCACGCTATCCTAACTTGTTCATTTCCGCCCGTGTGATTACCCACCGAGAGTCATCCTCCCTATTCTGCCACGCCATCAGCCACCATGTATACTAGCTTGGTCGAAAGTCAAACACCTATGATATCGGTATTCGAACTATTATGTTCCATTTCTACGTAGTTCCATTCCCATAGTTTTACTTTAAATAAATCAAGCAAACTCGCGCTCAAGTTTGACGGATAGTCAACGATCTCCAAGTTACTTTGACGTCATTTAATAAATCACCATTACCCAAAAGAAGACCCATCAAAGTCTGTTAATCTTCTGTTTCCGGGCACAATGGACTCATACTCGATTTTGCCAACCACCGATGGAGACATCCATTTACAAGTTGTCGACTCCAACACGCTTGTACAAAACTTCCTCACAGCCTCTGCCATCCTCTTCGCCAGGGGTTTCGAGTCCGATGTGGTCGCAACGGCTTTTGAATACGGCGATAAGGGAGTCAATTCCGGTAGTTACAGTCACTGTTGCCAGGAATCATGGCTTTTCCAAGGACTCAGAACACCACCAGCCATATTGGGACTTGCGGGATCATCTCCAGCATTTTCTTGGCCTCGTCACTGAAACTTCTCCAAGCAGTACCACAAAGTCTATAGGACAGGTGTTTCTTGAAAGGATCCTCGCTCACTGTTGGGCGTTTGTCCAGCTCATCTTGAAAGAGGGGGGAAGCCCGGATCTCCGACAGTTCAGAGACAGACTCGTGTACTTGCAAAACCGCTTGAACCAACGCTTGAGAGGAGCGAGGGCAGGAAACTCGGGGCCTTTGTTGCTCAGGAATTTCAACATTCAAAACTCACAGCTCAACTACGGCGGCCCGAATGCTGAAATACCCAAGATGGTGTTGTTGGCGTGGGAGTTTCAGCGGATCAATGGGCTCGTCGTGAATAAAAAGCGGCAATCAATCACAGTGCGTGGAGTCAATATGCTGGTCCGAGAAAGGTTCAAGTCAATCTTTGCCGAGAATGCCTCTACCTTCAAGGCGATCACTTGGCTCAAGATGGTTGAGCGTCTTGGGCGGTATCCAAAGGCTTTGCATTCCATGGTGCAGTTATGCAATCGAGTCCAGCAAGAAAAATTGACTTCAAGCTTCTCCCCCTTTGGAGCCTAGAGCTAAACTACACTGGCTTTCCAATGCGCTTTTACACACCCTGGGAGAAAGATACATATTCACGGGGTTGAGGAGCTCTGGCCTGCACATAACCATCTGACCAGGGGCCAGAACCCCATCCATTATAATGTGCATTGCGAGATGCAGATCTTTGGCTAATTACTTTCTCTCCAAAGCCAAGTTGAAGAGCCTGTCCAAACCAGTGGCTGCCAATTTCATCGGCTGCAGCAAGTTGTGCTGTCTTGACTGTTGGCACATGATCGATGGCCTGACCGTCGAGCCCTTCAAGATGGCCGGCTTGCACGGCAAAGAGTACGAGAACTGGGTCCTGACAATGGAAACGTATATTTGGACCCAAACTGAAGGTCGCATCGACCTCAACAATGACGCGCCTGTGTATGACGAAAGGAATCTGCGTTCCCAGTCTCCCGTCTTGCTGTCAGACGGCGGGTGACCTGACCATCAACATGAGTGGGACTTTACTGTTTTTGGGGAGGTTTTGGGACAGCAAATGCTTCAAGAAACGCTGGAGACACATGAGTACGGTGTTTAATTTCCGTGGTAGTTCTTCAGGGGCGAATAACATTCTCTTTCTATTAGACCACAACACACTGTAGGCATATCCGTAGTGCAAACTGGCATTTAGATACGCTCTCGAAAGGTGTGATAATTAGCACGGGTTCTTAGCGCCGGACGTCTGCAATGGGAGAAGTTAGCTGCATCTGCTGTCACACCCACACCTCAGGCATCCAATCATTTTGTTTTCATGCTTACCTTCAAGAAATTGCACCCAGCACTGCGTGCCGCACAACCATCGTGGACACATCAGCTGCGGGGAAGATCATGCAATTTGGATACTGGACTAGCCGGCCCCGAACACTTCATGTTTCTCTCGGGCTCTCCACCTCCACCACCGCAAGCAGCCGCGCTGCTACGACCTACGCCTTGCGAATGCTGATCGCTCACCGAAAAGTCAAAGCAAGACATTTCCCAACTGCTCTGAGCACAAATCTGGACAATGGAAGGGTAAAGGTTCATGAGTCTCAACCCAAGGACGTCAGCGATTAATCGTGTTTGTAGATACCCACACAAGCTCCACAGGCCCAACACCTTCGTGCGCAGGACTCTGGATTCGATATTTTGGAAAATTGGCGAGTGGATTGATCGCAAGAAATGAAGACTCAGGGCCAAAAAATCTTGAATTCCGTGCGAGGGGGCTTGGGGTAATTAAATGAGACACGGATTTGAACATATTAATTATTAGCTACAGGACATGACGTTGGACATACTATTAAAGGCAGACATGAACAAAGAAAAACATCATGTACCTTTTCCCCTCGACATCGACAGTGAGAGCCTTGTCTCCAGCCAAATTGCCAACGCTCTGCCGTACCGAAAAACTAGGTGTGACCCCTCCCTACTAGGGAGATACTGCCTCACCTCATGGGCAGGTGCATTTCGCACCTGAGTCGCTTGTGCTTCCAACGTAGACCACCAGCACGGCGGCATAAGCAGCCGTAGCCGCAAAGACGTCCCTCTTCGAGATGTCCGTGGTGACAGCCAACCACAGGCAAAAACCGCCCACAAACCCAGAGACCACGGCGAGTCGCGTGACGATGTCCTGCAGCTTGTAGAGTGCCCACATGGCACCCACAAGAAAGCCAATCGAGAATATAGCCTGCAAAACAGCCACGAAGCGCCAGATCCATGTGAGATCAGTGAGTGCCTTCCTTGCTCTGATAGACTCGCGAATGTTCTATTCCCGCCATTTCAGTAAGAACCTGTCCTTTCAGTGAGAGAAAGGATCAACTGTCATTAAGGGGATTGGGGGGGGGGTTCCGGTAATCACAGGACACAATACTTACCAAGAAGAGGAACCCAAACGGAGTGCTGGATATGAACCGCGTCAGCGGATCAGGAAAGGCCGACACGGCGACAAGGTCCGAGAAGGGGCGTCCCCGTCCCTTTGAGCCGGTGTCCAGGATCTCCAGCACATGTACAAAGGGACCATCCCTGAGATTATAGACGAGATCGCGCACGTAGCCAGTTGATGGCCTACTGAGCTTCAAGACTTCGCTGTAGCGGACGATTGCTTCGTCTAAATATTACTCGGGCGCAGAGAGCGCGCGCGGGGGTCAGTCCCACAACTCGTAATTAATTGCCGACTCGCCTCCATAATAGGATAGGTATCTCATATGTTAAATTGAACGGATCATAGTAGCTGCGTGGACATACGATATTTTTCCAACAGCTCCCGCAAACCTGCTTCTGGAAGCGGATGGTGCGGACCTCCATTATCGAGATGTGGATAATCCTCTTGGTCGTAACGTGACAATTTAGCATGGAGATCCAGGATGTTGAGGATGGCGAGTTTGTCGAACCGGCGGACAATGATCGACTGTAGGTCATCGAGCTCTGCCAATTTCTTCGCAGTCTCGGCTGTTAGCCCAGGTGGCGGTAGAGCCCAGCCCGAAGTGGCTGTTGGCTGCAACGGAATGGGATGAATGGTTAGGGAATCGGACATGATTGCTAGCTAGTACTGCTTCACGACAAGATAAGGCAGGAGCTCAAAAAAAAAAAAAAGGATTTCTGCAGACGCACAAGGCGGGGTAAGAGCTATGAGGAGGAGGGAGGCTGGACAGGTAACTGATGTTCTCCTGACAAATAAATGTTTAGCATAGGAAGGCGTCCTGCAAGCCACACCCCCGACTTGTCACCGCCCATTGGAGTGATTCGGCGTTAAAGGCTTGGCTACGTGCCGCTAACTGTCCCGCAAGTATTACTCTTAACCCCAAAGTCGTCGTGCGAGGATGCCACGAAAGACAGCGACTCAACTCTTCATTTCATTACTCTATTAATTTCCAGTGTCAATTACCCCTCAAAGGAGATGTTCCATTGTTTACAAAATCGTCTTAACAATTTTAACCCTTCGTTATATATTTCCAATAAATCCTTGGTACCTCCACACAATTTTTTGTGAGAGCCTGGGTTTTGCACTGAAGAACGCGTGGCTAAGTATACTAGGGATAATAGATGCTATTTGTGGGAATAATGGCCCTTTGAGGGGCATGGAGCATTGAGAAGGTAAAAGGGGTAGCCATCACGTAACTACAGGGACCACAGGGACCCACATGGATCGGCCACATCAAAAGGCTTCTTATCAACCTAGTTAGGATCCTTCTTCTTACGAAAAACAAGATAGATCAATGCAACCACCACACAACCCACTGGCTACTATTACGTGGCTAACCAAACCACCTATCGCGATAGTTGTTAACTAACGTAATTGACCCTATCAATCCAACACTAATCAGTGGTTAACCTAACACAGTTCGACCATAAAGCAGCAAGGATCCAATAGTAGCAGCGACCGTAATTTACTACTAAGTAATTACAATTGTTAAACAGGAAGTAGCACGCATTTCAATACGGGAAGGGCACTACTTACATATAGAAAGCCCTAACAGCATCGCAACGGCGCGCGCGAGCGAGCTTCTTCTAAGCACGTAAAACCCTTAAGGAAAATAGCAAAACGAAAGCTTTAAGGGCAATTAGAGAGAAGGCATACCTCGCTATAATCGGCTACCTACGTCCATCACGCATTTCGACTAAAACGATCGCAACTGCAATCGTAGCCTTACAACCTCTCAATCACTACAAAGAACCCCTCCATTTACCTAACCTTTCCATCAACCTACCCCTCCATTACTACATTTACATAAAATAAAGACATTTTAATACAAAGACAATATAGTAACCTTACACAACAACCCTAGGATTGCTAGCATTACAGACCTTGCCTAAAAAGGCAAAGACTTCGACTTTAACGATAAGAACTAGCGCGAACTAAAGCGCTTAAATACTTACCTAATTAATTATTTTAATATTTATAAGGATAACGAACTTACTAATAAAATGCTTTTTATTCAATTTAAAAAAGACTTTTAGAATTGAAATAAAAACATTTTTAAGGATTCTAATAAAACCCTTTATACAACCCTTAAGCACTTCCTTAATAACTATAATATTTATTTTAATAGCAATAACATTATTTTAGCTTAGCTTTATAATTTAGTAAACGCTAGCAAATTCCTTAAATAACTAAAATAAAAGCTTAGCGAATATATTGCTATATAAAAAAATAAGTTCAAGTTATATTACAACCTAAGCACTACTAAAAATAAAAAAAAAAAAAGCAAAGGAAAAAAAAAAAACGTTATTAATAATAATAATAGCAATCTTTTAACAATTTAGCTTAAAACCTTTAAAACTTTTAAAATTAAAACTTTAAAAATCCTAAATATTATACCTAAATATAATATAAAAATCTTTATAATTAACATTATAGTAAAAATCCTAACTAACTTAAATAAGCTATATAATAATAATAAAAAGTTTAATAGCAAGCTTTATAATATATTAAATATAAAAATTAAAATTTTTTAAAATTTTTATAAAAAAATAAAAGTTTTGTAAAATATATATTATAAAGTATATTTAATTATATTAAAGGATAAAGTAAAATAATTCTATTATAATTATATTATTAAAAAAAGCTTTTTTTTTAATTAAATAATATAGCAAACTAAATAATTTTTCTATATAATTAAAAACTAGTAGTTTTATTTATAAAAATAATAGTTTATTACCTTTTAATAAGTTATAATAGCTAACCTAAATAAAACCCTATTAAAGAACTTTAAAATTGTAATTATATAACTATAAAAAATTTATAAAGAATTATTAAATAATTATTAAAATAACTATAACTTTATAAAGTAGTTAATTAATACTTACTAAAATATTAAAGTTTATATATTAGTTATTATTAAGCTAATAATTACTTTTAAAAGCGTTACCTCCAACTTGCAAAATACAATTAGTATTTACTCGTAATGCTACAAACAAATCTCTAAATAGTACTATACTACTCAAAATCCTTATTATTACAACCCTAATAATAATAACGAAAACAAATAATATTAAGTTAACTAATAGTATAAAGGTAATAATTGATTTAATAATAAAAATAGCAATTAAAAAAATTACTATAATAATAATGAATTTTAGCAATTATTTAGACTTTTTAGTAATAATAATAATTATAATAACAATAACGTTAAAAAGTACTTTATATACGGAAAATAAAGCTATTAATTTACAAAATACCCAATTTTTAAACGCTAACCAAAATAATAATAATAAAAGCGCTATATATAAAAATATAATAATAAAAATAATAATTTTGCAATATTTCTAATTAACTATAAAAGTATTAATATTAGCAATTTTAAAGCTAAAATTAAAACTAACATTAGCAAATTCAATATTTAATATAGCTAACAAAAATTAAGTTTAAATACACTATTTAAAAGCTTTTACACATTCTATTATATAATTAACAAAAATATAACTACTATTATTCTAAATAACTAAACAATTATTTATACTATTATAAAAGCTAATATTTTTAAGCAACAAACTCCTAACGAACCTATACATATTTTCCATTTTAAAAGCTACTATAATGCAAAGATTTTCTAAGGAATCATACCTAATATAAGAGCAGCTAAAATATTAACAGCTAGTAAAAGTTAGGTTTAAACATTGCAAAAGAAGATCCTAAATACGAAAATCGACCTTTTAACAGCTAGTAACCACTAAATGCAATTTAATAATAACCCTAAAAGTGTTTTTCTTAGCACCGTTACTATAAAAACCCTATTTAGCATTCTTAACTTCCAAGTTATACAAGCAAACACCCTATTTCTACTCTACTTCTTAAATATAAATAAGCATAACATTTACTTTAACAATATCTTTAATATTATTATGCATAAAGGAAAAAGCTACTTAGTTATTTACAAATAGGGTTACCCATTCCTTCTACTAAACGAACCCGAAAAAACCATAACCTAGTGCAATATAATAAAAACCGAATTATACTAACTATACTAGCAATTCAGCCACCCTTTAATCGAGCGCTTATACAAAGTACTTACCCACACTAGCTATAACAAGCTTAACCGAAATGTTATAAAAAAGATTACAAAATTCTATTACCAATGTTAAATGCACAGCAGCCTACCTAGCCAATTCCGATTTACGCGAATTATCATCGCTCTCGCACCCTCTCTTCTACTTCGAGGAATAAAGTTATAGCTTTAAGATATTACATAAGCGTATACCTAGTCGAAAACCCCGCTACAACGGATAATTCTAGCACAACTCTCTAAGGAAATCCACTACTTACACCCCAAAGGAACGATTATAAAGGTTATTCAACCGCTATACGGTATCGCTAAAGTAGGAATATACTAGTAGGCAACTTATTTTAAGCACTACTAAGAGCAACTAAATATAACAACTTCTACTTACAACCCTTACCTACTAATTATAGCGCTTAACTTAAAGCATTTTGCAATAGTTAGTATACAAATTAATAATACAATTAGGTTAAGCAATATAAAATTTAAGGCATTAGAAGATAATAAGCTTAAAGAAGCTAAGTTTATAGCCAAGCTAAAGGAACTGCTAACTTTAAAGAACCTAATAATCTTTAATAGCTATATCTTGGCTTATAATAGTAAAAACTTCACTTTATAGTAAAAGAAGTAAAGTGAAAAGCTTTAGGAAGTTACTACCTTTTAGAAATATATTAAGTAGCGTGCGCGTAGCGTATATATCGTTTCTATTTACTAACTCAAAGCAGCATTTAACTTATTTACTATAGTATAATACAAAAAACCTAAAAAAAAAAATATTACTAGAATAAACAAACGAATCCAATAGCAAATAAAAAATCTTAACTATAGCTTTATTTTTATTCTAGTAGATTTTTCAATAGCAAAATTGTTCATTTTCGCTAACAGCTTATTCGCCAATAATAAAAACTTAAGCTTACAAATCAACTTTACAATTTTCTTAGCAAACGAAAAGCTATATAATAGCGAATTTACAATAACTAGCAACCTAATTTATTAGTCTTCTACTAAATATAAGTAAGTTATTCATAGCGTTCTAGCTTTTAAAATCTACGCAATAGCTAATAGCATTAATATAATAATTACTTTTAATATTATAATTAATATAATCCTAACCAAGTTAAATATTAAAAAAATTCCTATTATTATTTGCACTAACTCGTTCTCCCTATACAAATATCTCGTAAAGCTTAAAACTACGAAAAAAAAGCAGTTTATAATTAACATTATAAGCCTACAATAAGCGTACGAAAAACAGGAAATTTTTAAAGTCCGTTAGATCTATAAAAACGACAACCCGGCTAATGCTATAACTAAAGCAAAACCAAACAAAGTATTGCAAACCCTTATTAATACGAACACAATAACAATATACATGCAAGGGTAGGTTAAGCGTAATCATAAGGTTTATAACAACAACGACAAAGGCACGGCATAAAAGAGAGACTGCCAATGTGGGAATAATGGCCCTTTGAGGGGCATGGAGCATTGAGAAGGTAAAAGGGGTAGCCATTACGTGACTACAGGGACTATAGGGACCCACATGGATCGGCCACATCAAAAGGCTTCCTATCAACCTAGTTAAGATCCTTCTTCTTACGAAGAACAAGATAGATCAATGCAACCACCACACAACCCACTGGCTACCACTACGTGGCTAACCAAACCACCTATCGCGATAGTTATTGACTAACGTGATTGACCCTGTCAATCCAACACTATTTGTTGGGGTTCTAATTTATGACCAACAGCACAAAGATTTATTGACCACCACTGTCTCTGGCATAGCATGTTTTAATCTGAAATAGAGGACATACAGCCATTGTCTTATGCGATATTGTACATGTAACAGGTAGGTACCTACGTTATGTAGGTAGACCCTCGGCACTTGACAACTTCCCAATTTCTTTCCCTTTTACACGACCAATTTCTACAATTCCTCGGCTTGGTGCGGATCTGGGCCCATTCAGTGGCGGCAATCTTCTGTTACTTTTTAGTCGGCTCGAGTTTCCCAACACCCGGGCCAGAAGTGGCTGCGGCTTCCGCCAGCATGTTGTAATTAAACAGAGTCCAAGTTGGTGCTCGTGTGTTTTCAAACCCCCATCCACGCCCTGGCGGTGCCCATGGCCTCTCGCCCACCCTGCTTCACCTCGTGGGCCTGGGTCACCTTGGCCTTCGCGTCGTCGATCAGCGCGCTATATCGCTCCTCGATATCCCGCGCGTTGTTGGTCCCGGGTCGCAGGGAGGCCGCTACTGGTCCATCATCTCCAGCTCGTGATGCCGGTGCGCCTCGTACCCACTCCCGGATGCTGTCTGTGTGCCTCATCGCGGCGCGCTCAAGCCACTCGTCGGCATCGCGAAGGCGCGCGCAAAAGTCGCCCAGGGTGTGTTTTGCGCGCGGTGCGCATTCTCGAGCGCCTGTCGGCATTCTCGAGAGGAGGGTTTCGTTCTGTAGCAAGGCGTGCTCCTCAGGCTCGAGACCCGCGCCTGCGTCTTCTGAGGAGGGTGGGAAACACCGGGGGACAACGGTGGCCAGTCGCAGCGTGTGGTCCAGCATACTTGCCGCTTCGCTTCGGGCTTGGGTCAGAAGGAGACTGTTGCCCTAGATGTCGCTGTTGTGGCGATTTCAGGATTAGACGAGATTAAAATACTGAACAGTGAGCCCAAACCATCCGCGAACCTGTCTGGAACAAACCAAGACGTGGCGACGTCCATGGTGGAGGCTGTAAAAGGGGCAGAAAAGGGGGACCGAATGCCGGGGTTTGCCATTGCGTGTCTGACAAACTTGAAGGTTTTAAAAACTCGATTTTTTTCTAGGTGAAATGAAATGGACAAAATAATGATTGAGGTTCAGGTTACCGAGGGAGGTGTCAGGAGGTTTAAATGCTCGTTCCCTGCTCTGCAAGCAGAATGATGTCTCGGTCTCGCCCATCTCCAGCCTACTACCGATAGCCCATTCTAGCAAAGAGCGTGAGGTCGTGGCGGCGCTGAAGAAGATACTATTGAAACTCACCCAAGTCTTGGCTGCTCAGGATTTCCCCAAAACAGGCAAGTAGGTGAGCTCAAAACCGATAGCGCCAATCAACAGACGAGGTCTGGACCATGGGTAAGAACAACAGTGTGGGGGGTAGTGAATGTACCTCATGGGAAACAAGACCTGCAGTTGATGACATTGGCCTGAGGGGGTGTTGCATTATTGAGAAAGAGTGGTTATTTTTCATAAGTCAAAATAATATTTGCTCAGATATCCCGAATCTTGCAAATAAACTTTGACATGCGCAGTGTCCTGTCCTCTGCAACCCAAGCTAATATTTCTTGGAAAACACAATAGTCGTCTTCGAAAACGGATTGAGGTCTATAAATATTTAAGGTAAATTTAAGTTTGCAATAACCGTCGAGCAAAAGGAAATAGTACATCCGAAGAAAAGTACACCCAAAAGAAGAAGACCCAAAAGAGATTAATAGACCCAAAAGAAAGTACACCCCAAAAAAGTGAATCCAAAAAGCAAATTCGAGGACAGAAACAAACTCGGACGTCTCCCTAAACAAAAAATCATATTCTCACAACCGGTTGTGAGATTTGAGATATTGCGTGACCCTGACCCGATTTGAACGGATAACCTTTCGCTCTGGAGGCGAACGCGCTACCGTTGCGCCACAAGGCCCCTTGCTGTTTGTTGATGACTCCATCTCCACCACGGGGGGTTCTTAGTGTCTCTCGTCCCGTGGATTCTTCCCAGTTACAGCAGGGGGGGCATAGTGAAAGGGATGCCGACACACAGGTTGAAACTGCTCTCCGTGGTGCACAAGTCCGTTCATCTTGTCGTGGCCAGTCTGGCCGGTTGCTTGCCATTGGTGATGGTGGTGGGCAAAGTCGGCTGCCGGCACCCATTGAACCAGCAGGCATTTCGCAGCAGGAAGTGTCGCCGACATGCTCCGCCCGCAAAGGTGGTTGAATGACATTTGGGAGAAAGAATTGCGTCTCGCGTTCGGAAAATAGAGCAGCCAAGCCCCCTGCTAACACTGTGGTCGCTTGCTGGTGGATGGAGTGCCCTCGGTCCTCTCAAGTGGCTCCGAGGCCTTGCGCTTATAATTGTTCCCAGCCGCATGGTCCCCGGATCGCAGCGAAGACACGGTCGAAGGCGTGGGCAGGCAGGGGTCCGGGACAATCTCGTACCCGGCCTCACCCTCGTCTTGTGCGTTCGTCTCATTCGGCAGCCCCTCGTGTGAGAAAGGTGGCGCAGATGCTTCAGCGGCGGGTTGGAGGCCGGAAGGCACGCCGCGCATCTTCCAGTACTTCTTGACCTGATCCCTCAGGGCGTATGACTGCTCCTTTGCGTGATCTTGGAGATTTCGGAGCATCTTATAGCCTTCCTTGAACTCTTGATGAGAGTCCTTTAGGTTTCTTGACCTTATGGGATGTTGGTGGTATTCGAGCCTGCCGTCTTCAGTAGTAGCAGCATAATGTGCGAATATATTGAGACTGGTGCCGTCCGTGGTAAAGGTTGTAACTTCAGCATGGCCGACAGGGTCGGGCTTCCCGATATAGGAAAGGGCCTGGTTCCGTGCATAGACGAGAGCCGCTCCGTCATAGGCTGCCTGTAGCTTTGCTTCTTCCATGTCATTTCCAGCCCCCTTCCACTCTCCGGCTATGTGTGGTAGTGTTACGGAAAAAATATCGTCTTTGAAAAGGACGGCCCCGCTAATATGCTCATCGACCGGGACTGGGCTATATTCTCGCATCCGAAGCCCCTCGATAAAATCTGGCTGCGGAGCAGACAAGCCGTTGTTGAAGCCAACCTCTTTCGGGAAGCCTGTGAATGCCCGGTTGAGCGCGGCCTGGTAGCCTTCGTCATCGTAGGTCTTGACGAGCCTCCCACTCATCTCGAAGACTATGGTTGCCTCGTTGCATGCTCCTGCGATTTTTTTGACATAGTTCCTGTACGCTGACTCGGGAGGAGAGGGGGTGTCACGGCGCCGGGCCAGCAGTTCCGCGATGTCCTCGGCGTTTTTGGGTGGTTCGGAGTAGGTGGGATTGAGAATCCTATTCTTGTAGGCTTGGATAGCGAAACCCGATGCCGTTGTAGAGGTAGTCTTTGTTGACGTTCCGGAGTCTTTGGTGGAATCCGAGGTCACCGACGGGATGGCTGCCTTCTTGGCCATCTTTTCAAACAGGGCCAGGTTCTTGCGCGTCAATCGCGCCCGTTTTAGCTGGTGTTGGTGGATGTGGTCGCCGTCGCTGCTGATTTGGCGTTTCGCCAATCGCGTGGCAGAAGAGACTGGTTCCGGGCACTCAACGTCGTCCTCAGCTCTAGGTCGCTGCGTGTCTAGGGGCGGGGGCGTAGGCGTCGGTGGGGCCTGCGTCGCAGGCAATGGAGCAATGAGCGTAGATGTTGTGTCAATTCGCTCCTCTCCTGCCGGCTCTGGAGTCGCGATTTGGTTGCGATTTTGTACATTCTCTGACCTGTCGACCTCAACTCCAGACGTCTGCGCGTTTGTCAGCGAGCCTAAGCCTTCCCTTAAAGCTTCTCGAGAGACCTCGTCGAGGTTCGCACCGCTCATGAGGCTATGGCCATGTGATGGGGTCTCCAGGCTGGCTATTTCGTCGGCGCATGCTGAATCTGACAGACTTCCAGGTGTGTTTGCCATGGCGTTGACTGCAGGGGAGTGCGGTGGTCAAATCTTTAGTCCCATGAGAAACGGCATAGATGGTCGGTGGTTGTTGGTTTGGTAAAGTTGGACGTGGCGCAGCGCATACCTCGTTGACATTTTGGTGGGGCACCCCATGAGTGATTGGGTAAGGTATCGGACTGTTTCTCGTGTAGGGGCTGACGAAACACGTATTGGGGCGCGTAATTGATTGGATGGATGACAGCGCACAGTTCGATGGGCAGAAAAAGGGTCTGTGGCTAGGCGGAAGGCCTCCCCATGCGGACTGGATTAGGGCTCATATTTAGGTAGGTTTGTTGGCTTTTTGTCCTAGCTAGAACTGTCCGTTAATAGACATTTTCCTTTGCTTGAACCAAGTTACAGGTTAGGGTTCCGTATCATCTCCCCAATTGGTACCAGCACTGTCACCGCCGAAATCTAGGAAAGGGGGGGTAAGCCAATCACCATGATGTGTTGATAATGTGTTGATAATGTGGCTTTGAAGCAATTTAGAAGGTTGCAGAGAAGTTAAAGTTCTCAATTCTAGACGATAAATATGAGAACTATGATGCAGTCTCATTATGATGAGGAAATGTTCAATTTAGGCATATGCTGCAGCTGAAAAAATAAGAGAGAAAATAAGTACTGGGGAGAGGATATGGACCGGGTCCAGCACCAATCTATATTGCACCTCCTTTCTATACTCCTGTATTTCCAATATCTCCCAGGCTGGCCTCTTCATTAAACTTGAATTATGGCGAAAGTGGCTGAAGTTGAGCAACTTCCGCCCATCCTTCCACCAACGACCTTTCTCCCTGGTTCGAGGAACTGCATCAGGAACCGCAAACTAAGCCAAGTCGCAGTGTATATTTTCCCGGTCGGCTGGCTCAATGTCAACCAAGCGGATCACGGCTTCCGGACTTGAATTGTAATCTGGCGAAAATCCTCTCCCATTCCGGTATCGATCGTTCTCTGCCTGCTCCTGGTGAATCGGGAAGGCTACCTCGGTAGGCAGTGGACCTCTGCTTCTAATTATACTGCCAAACGGCCTGTAATACCCGAACATTTCCTCCCTTTCCTTCCCAGCGTCCGTGGCATGGTGGCCGCCATTTCCGCTCAAGTCACGGGTGGAACCCCACGGCAGGACGACCCCAAGGACGAGGCCCTGAAAAGCGCAACAATATTAGAAGCTGAGCAAAAGGAGACAACAAGTTTACTCTCTGTTAGCCACTTGCCAAGGTGGACCAGACCCGGGGGGCGCCATGCCTGGAGCTCCAGGAAAGGAGACCAAGCTCCGGGGGGGCCCTGACGGGTTGGCAGCTACACAAAGGTCAGTATTATCCACTCCAGCATTTGTGGAGAATGTCCCATCCAAAACGGACCTAGTAGTTGTCGGAGAGTGATACGCCTCAGTCAACGATGGAAGATTTCTTCTTTGAAAGACCTTTAGGTTTGTCTGCATCGGACACACGAACTGGACCGTTCTTCAATAGTATATTCGTCTTCTTCTGATGGAAGGTACAGTCAGGAACGGCCTTCGAACCTCAGAACAGCAGTGTCTGTGGTTGGCAGAGGGGCTTTGTGGGCATGCAGTACGTACTAGCAAGGTTGACGCTCCAAATCGGTTGACACATGGTCTTTGGCCATTTGCATGTTGCGCATCGGCAGTTATTCGACAATGATGCGAATGTTGCGTTGCCGATGGTGGGTCAAAAGAAAAGCATGCGGCAATGGAAAGCAGAAACTCCTCCAACCTTTCACTACGGAAACCTGGCACTTCCATTTCATGTGGAGCTATACGTACGTACTGGGTATCTCGACAGCATAGGGGTTGAACCAAAATTTTCGAGTCCCCAAAGACGAACACATGATCCAAGGCGACACCCAGATTTGCCAGACGCACGACGTCACATCTCTCTGCGGGAGCTCCACTTAGAGGGTGGGTGGTGGCGGTGTTAGCAAGGCGACGATGGCAAGTGACATCAATGTGGTGGTCCTCAACATGAACCTTGCCATGGCACGGCTGGGCTAAACTTGCACAAGAACTGTTGCATGGGGCCTGATCATGCAGCTTGGTTGGAACAACAGGAGAAGCCCGTTGAGTGGACTGTATTGAAATATCACTGTGTCTCCACGATCTAATGGAAGACAGGATGTCTCGTAGATAGGTAATTATATAGAGCAATGTTAGTCATTGATTCAGACTCAGAAAATTCAACACCACCAGCCGTGGTTAGCTCAGTGGTTTTGAGCAACTCCGACATTTAGCTCACCTCCTTGCGCTTGAGTTTGCGGGACTCTGTTCAGTGCGGGGGCAAGATGGTAGCAAGGATCCGCGGCTGCAAATGGTCATCAACTTCTAGAACCCACTCCAACCTTGACTGTGCAGAGCGCTTGAAGAGGCTCCAAAGTAAGGAGTCAAAAAGAATTGCGTCGAGGGCAACTTCAACTTCATGTCGGCTCGGACATAGGGCAAAAATGAGAGGCGGCATGTTGGGGGGGGGGGGGGGGGGTTATACTAATTCTGCTCCTGCCAGTTTCACCACAGTGGCCATGAGGGAACAACAAGCCTTCCTCGCACCAAGTCTCCTTTTTCATGCCTTTCCTTTTCCTCCCCATCTGGACACCAATAACATTGGTCCCCCTGCTGCAAATGCTCGCGCAAGACGTCAAATTTTCCGACATGCATACCAGCTGAAATCTAATTACGTCCAAAGCAACAAGCCCTCGGTCCCCGGAATCTGCCTCGCCCCGCTGACGGTAAACAACGCAAGAACCGCATCCACCTCAGCCTTTTCCTCCACCGACAGCTCGACAAGCCTGCAGTTTTCCTCCACGCGCGGTGCCGCCGTCGCCCCAGGAATCGGTATCACTTTCCCACACACGCCCACACCCGAATGCGCCCGGATCCACGCCAGAGCCAGCTGCGCGGGTGTCACCCCTTTGCGAGCCGCAAACGCCTTGACCTTCTCAACGAGGGCGAGGTTCTTGGGGAAATTTTCGTGTTGGAAGCGGCCTATTTTGCGACGAAGATCGCCCTCTGGTATATCCTCCACCTTGGTGATCTGGCCCGACAGGAATCCATAACCCAGCGGGGCGTACGCCAGGACGGCCACGTCCAACTCCTTGCAGGCTTCGGCGACGCCATTGGTGAGCATCTCGGTGCTCCAGAGGGAGAACTCAATCTCGACCATGGAGATGGGACAAACTGCGCAGGCGCGGCGGATGGTGGCGGCGCTGACTTCGGACAGGCCCACGGCACCGACTTTGCCTTCCTCGACGAGCTCCTTGACCGCCCCAATCGTCTCCTCCACCGGCACATTGCGGTCCATGCGCGCGGGCCCAAAGACGTCGATCTTCTTGGCTCCCCCCAGCGCTGCCACACACTCGTCGAAACTTGCGCGGACTTCAGCGCGCTTCGTGGTTGGCAACATGGTTACGACATCGAAACACCCCCTCACAAAAAGGGTCACCTTGTCCGCGTCTTTGGGGTACGCTTCAAAGTAGCGCCGCAAGAGGAGGAGCCCGGCGATGGGTGGCTCAGGCGGCATGCCGTACCCAGAGGCCGTCGACCACACGGTTGCGCCATTGCGAATTGCTGCCCGCATCGCAGCAAATGCTTGCTCGTCGGGCGTCACCTTGGGGCGCCAGGTCATGCCCAGAAGGCCAAAGCCTGTGCTGGGGAGGGTGGAAGACATGTGGGGTGCGATAGACTGGATTTTGAAGGATCTTGTTTAATTAATTTGGAAACTGATCAAGGTGTCGAAGAAGAAACTGTTTTATAAATATCCGTATCTTGTCCATCAATACATAGGTACATACCTCTCACCCACCTCAAGTTACACAGACGGAGTTTAAGCCCGGACATTAGGGTTGGGTTGACGGTTGATCATCTTTTGAGATAAGAAGCATCTCGCTTTCAGCTCGGATCTCGACGCCATGATTGGTGTCCTTGTCATTCATAGATCGGTAGACGCTATCAAAGTGGCGTGCGTTTTTCCCGTCGAACTCGGGCAACACCCCAGAGAGATGGAGTTAACATGTCCGATATCTGAATTAACTCCGGGGTGGCGCTATGAGCGTGCTTGCTGGTATGGGATGAGACGTGAATGGGAGTTCTGCTGAAAATCATCATTTCATTTGCTCGACTCCGGGCTTCGGCGGCCATTCCCGCGAAGTTCGGGATCCGCGGATCCCGCTGTTGTGGACAGGACGGCATATCCGGTACCGTTGTTTAACCTCCATGTTACAATACACTCGAAATGCTTCCAGCTGCAAAAGAGAGGGGCTCAACATGCCAGCCAGAGGTCTTAGATATTACCTGGCAGAGTTATAATACCTCGACAGTACCTCACCTGTCTACATTTCCCCCATCGTTTCAGGTTGAGACACAATCCAGGACCTTAACAACTCGCCCCCAAGCTGCGGAGTCATGTTGAAAACAAACGCCATATTTACCCTACTGTTTGAAAATTGCATGATTTTACCTGGGACGTAGATTATGTCATGTGGCATTTCCGCTCCAACGTTTGTTTATGAGAGTCTGATATGATAGTCTGGTCATCTTCATACCGACTCAAAACAAAATGTATAAACTTTAATGTATTGTCTCGAGCTCGAGATAGGAAAGAGACTAATTACATTCAGCACAATACTATAAAGAGACTTTGTCAGATCCAGTAACGAATGTGTTGGTAATTATTGATGGTAAAGACTGGCTTATTCGGATCCCAGGATCTTGAATCAACATCAAAGTGAGTGAGCATGTGTTTATTTTCGACAAGCTACCTATCTTAATCAGCATTACATGTCATTTTTCTTCGAGAAAACCCTCATATAGGATAGTTTTATGGTGGAAGTCATCATGAACCCAGGTTCAGCATAGCTCTCGGTGTCGTCAAAAACGATATGATCTCGTGACCAAGAATCAAGCATTCGGTGATATCCCGGCCTAATGACGGGCTCGGGTTAGGTAGAGGTGTCGTGATCCTAACAGAGCAGGGAGCAGCAGCTCACTATCGGCTTCCTTGCAGTAATCTTTATCATAAATCCAAATCCCCACACTGACACACTGACACGGCTGTTCTGACCGACATTACGCGAGACTCGTGGTGGTGGTACTGGATGCCGAGTGGGTTCGGTTTCTTTTGCCATTGACATGATTGGGCCTTTAAGGGGTGAGTCAATAAACGTGCTGCGGTCAAATGCACGCCTTCCATGCGGGAGGAAATTGAACCATATTCAGTTGTGAAAATGTGAGTGGCTTTTAATTGTGACATGTCAGATCATATCTTCTGTGTGTCCATAACATGACAATCTACTAGCCACCCAAGCTCAGACCGTACATTCTAGAAGCCTAGGGAACAAAATGAGGATGGGCTCTTAAAGCTGGTACAGACTAGGTCTAGTGGTTTCTCGGTCATTGATGATATTAGAGCAGACTTTCCAGGTTGTACAGTATATTCCTTCCCAAAAGCGGATCTCTTTTCAGCCTCGGCCCCGGGTGCCGGTGAGGAGAGTAACATTTCCAAGCCATAGCCGGCATGGAAGCCCAAGGAAACCTGGAACCTGTAAGCCTCTGCCAAGATTACCCCCACTGATTATATTGTGACGCACACACCAAATTTCTACGTCTGGTCACGGTGGGCACTGGACGGTAGAAAATGCGCGCAAGTACGGCTCGGATCCTGAAGGCATCGCGTGTTTACATTGCGGTAGATGGATTCTTTCATGGCCCATCCCGCGTGATTATGGTCGGCATATGATGGTCCGTTTAGCAGCCGGGGGTGGGCGCGGGTATACGCCATGCTTTTGTAGTCCAGTTGCAATATCAAATGGAAACGTCGGCGCTTCTTTCCGATATTGCGGAGGCACTTTATATTGAATGGTGCCGCTTGCCGACAGGTGCTTCCACCAGTGCCCGTCGAGCAAACTCATCATGTGCGGGTGTAAAGGCGCTCGACGCTCCGGCAACAGCATATTAGCCGGTAAATGATTCCATGGGTCTGGGGGTGCAAAACCTGGGGAAAACTGGGGAAATCTCGGCTTGTGTAGCGCTGAGGCCCCATTTCATTACTGGGTTATAAAAGGCTTGATATAGCCCTCGATCCTTTGGGCGTCTTTAAGAGGGAGAGTTCGTCTGTGTTCAACTGCAAGCCACCCTTTTCTTCTAATTATTTGCTCTTCATCCAGATCAGATCAGTCCTTGGCAACTTTAGTCATCATGGTTTCCTCCACACTCTTCAGCACACTCGTGTTCGCGGCAGGGGCTGCTGCACATGGCGCCGTCACCAGCTACATCATTGCTGGCAAGACATACCCAGGGTAAGCAGTGACCATGTCTCTCAAAAAAAATGAGGGGAAAATAGAAGTCGAAAACAAGAAAACAGTACTGATATCT
This sequence comes from Lasiosphaeriaceae sp. G1095, assembly GCA_027569635.1. Lineage (NCBI taxonomy): Eukaryota > Fungi > Ascomycota > Sordariomycetes > Sordariales > Lasiosphaeriaceae > Lasiosphaeriaceae sp. G1095. The sequence continues at coordinate 24,253 of JAPDFK010000183.1, read as the reverse complement.
GTTGCCGTAGATACCAGGGCTTCTCTCCCGCCAACTCCAAGAGCGTGGTCCAATGGCAATGGCCCGACTACAACCCCATCACAACCTGCAGCACGCCCAAGCTTCGCTGCAACGGCGGCACATCAGCCACCCAGAGCGCGACGGCGGTGCCAGGTGACAGTGTAACAGCCGTCTGGGGGCAGTGGACACACAGCCAGGGCCCCGTGCTGGTCTGGATGTACAAGTGCCCTGGCGCCTTCAGCTCGTGCGACGGGTCTGGTGCCGGCTGGTTCAAGATCGACGAGGGCGGCTTCCACGGCGACGGCGTCAAGGTCTTCCTCGACTCGGAGACTCCCTCCGGCTGGGACATTGTCAAGCTGGTGACGGGCGACAAGAAGTGGACCAGCAAGATCCCCGCCGGCCTTGCTCCCGGCAACTACCTCATCCGCCACGAGCTGATTGCCCTCCATCAGGCGAATGCTCCCCAGTTCTACCCAGAGTGCGCTCAGGTTGCTGTTGGCGGCTCTGGCACCGCCAACCCCGACGCGTCGTTCAAGGCGGCCATTCCCGGCTACTGCAAGGACAGCGACTCCAATATCAAGGTAAATTTTGCAAATCCAAAGATTTTCAAGCAGGTTGCTAATCCGATTAAATCAGGTCCCCATCAACGACCGCAAGATTCCCCAGACCTATGTCATCCCCGGGCCCCCGGTCTACAAGGGCGCTGGTGCCAAGAAGACCAGGGAGTTCGCCGCATAAGATGCAAGGACTATGAACAGTTGGAGCATGAGAAACGGCCTTTTTGGTCAATGATGTGGTCTTTTCTTTTTAAGTACCAAAGCAGCATTGTTTTTTTTCTGCATTATATACTTGTACATTTCTTTTGAATAAAACAAATGTTTATATTTCCAAGACATTGGTTGGGCTTTTCTCTTGTTTCGGTAATTGTCGTTCGAGTGCCAGCCCCACCCACCTTTATCATCCGACTTCCTTCTACCGGGACATGGTGAACAAATAGATACCTGGGATTAAATGTTGTGCGAGGAAGGCAAGGAGGGCCCAAAACCTCTTTGTTGCATTACACACCCATCCCCTGAGAAAGAAAAAAAAAAAAGAGAAAAAAAAAAAGGGGGGTTCCCTGGCAGACCCTCATTACGTTTACAGGTAATTAACCCAAAGCTCAGTTGCCGCACGCCTCCCGCCGTGGCTTGCAATTATCAGACAAAAACAGCAGAGGTTTACGGCGGTGCCCTAGGTGTGCCTGGTCTACCCACCGTGGCACAGCCAGCGCCCTGTAGGTTTCACGGGGAAACAGCAGGAGAGATGGATATCAAAGCCTGGTCATCGACTGAGGATAGTAAGTTAATAAGCCTAAAGAAAGTAGCAGTGTTACCATCAGCCAAGTTTGGAAAATCGGCGAGTCTTTGGCGCATCGAGGGTACTGAACGTCAGATAGGGAGATCGGGTTTGATTTGCCGTGAATGAGGTTCAGCTCGGCTGTATCAAGCTTACGCGGTTGACAACATGCACATCGGAAACCGATAAAGCTTCGATTTGGAGGTCTGCACTAGCCGTGTAACCCAGTACCGGGTGCCCGTTGGTTACGTCCTTAAATCCCCCCCCCCCCCCCCCCGGCATCACGCTTCCGGATCCCGAGGCATCGCCAGTTACCAAGCGTCCTACAAAAAAGGAACCTCTCTCGCTTTGCAGCGAAGAGTACCTCGGCTTATTGGAATCGATCTACGTTGACCTCTGCAGCGAAATCTTTGTCTTTCACTTCCTTGTTCCGCCGGTTAGACTCCTATGTATTCAGTCACTCAGTCTTTTCCTTTAATTCTGATCAGAGCAATCTGCTCGACTATCTGGGCCTACGGATCGCCTTACTTTGTGCTTTGTTTGTGGGTGGTAGTAGGTATCCAGAAGAACAGATCTTCCACTCGCTCAGTAATAAACGAGGTGGAGAGGGAATGAATTCATAAACCAGAACACGCGTTGCGCTGAACTATTCGATGGAGCCCTCCATTTTTGTTTTCATTTAAATATTTTATTCATTGGACCTTATAAGATACTGAGAAGGGGATCACCGTGTCCCCCACATAAACAACACTTACCTAGGTACACAACACAAGACAATAAGGTCTTGTAAGGGAAGCAGCTAGGCTAAAAAGAAAAGCAAAGACAAAGTATAAAAGGGGGGGGTGGAGTTGCTCCCCCAACGATAACGTAAATAAATACCCCCTGTGGTGGACCCCGTGCCATGGTTCTCCCCAGGTTAATACACTAGGTTTTTACTTTATGGATTGTAGAGATTATGTGGTCTAGCCGTAGCACCATAGTTGGCGTCCGCGAGAGCGGGATAGATGAATAGAAAATATGCACCGGCTCGCTTGAGAAATACCGCGACGGCGTGTCAAAACGAGCGAGGAATGTTGCGGGGATGCGGGCTCTATAGAAGTACAAGCTTCGGGCATCTTTAGCCAGAGCAAGAACATGGACCTTCAACGAAGCTTAGCAAGATGCGCACGGGGATGATTTCTTGCATTGGAGACACACCTTGAAATACGCCGCCGTCTCCTCTGGCGTTTGGATTTCAATCGTGTTGACGGGAGGTATTGGCGGATTAGAGGCGGGGGGCGCGGGATCAGGAGTGCGTATTTCTGCCATAGACACTTGGTCGACGGTCTCGGTTTGTCCCTTGCGCCGTCCTTGGGCCAGGGCGATCAGAAGAGCGACGACGTACGGATCTTCTTTTTCGTCTCTTGGCTCGAGACCCCTTCTCTTCACGAATGAAAGATATGCGGTGACCTGGTCGTATTCTTTGGAAGTGGAAGCCTTGACTGAGATGTCGCGGCGCTTGCCCACGTACCCGAGGTCAAGATAGCCAAGAGTTGGAGGCGTGGCCGAGCTAGACGAGCACGAGAAGACGCCCTCGGTGCGAATGGTAGCAACAACATTTTGACCAAAGTAGAAGGGCAGATGGAAGCTAGGCAAGATATGTTAGCAAACATATATATAGTTAGGTATTCAAGGATATTGAGGGAGGGAGGGCACTTGCCCGCGGTGTTCAATGCTGTGGTCACGAAGGAACCAATGCATCGATGAAGTCTTGAACTCGGTAGAACTCGGGGTTAGTAAACTGCGCGCTGTCCGAAGTATGGCTTCCTCGCTTGACAATTTCGCGATGTAGTGAGTTTTCTTTTTTTTGTGGGGGCGACTTGGTGGCTGGTGATCATAGGGGCAGATACTCGGGTTGGCGGCGCCCGACCCGCCATGCTGTCCCTGTGATCGCCTGTCTTGGGACGGCTGGCTTCGGGACTTATCGACAAAGCGGCAGCCTAGAAGCTGTAATTGTCGCGCAGTCCAGTGCAGAGGATGAACATATAGACGATCTCGACTATGTTGACGCAGGACGCCATTGATTGATAAGGGGTCAGGCGGCTGGATGGGGGTTGGAGCCGCCAGCGAGTGTGCTGTGGGGGTGGTTTTGGATGGCTGCGAGGCCTGGGAGACCTGGGAGGCCTGTGAGCAACGACACGTCGCTTGCGATTGCAACTGCTGTGGAGTATCTTCTTGGTCGGATCGCGGCCGCTTGGTCTTTGACTTTGGGATTCGCAAAGGCGCGGTGCTAAATGAGAGATCTGCGGTTGCGGCAGAAGAAATCAGTGAAGAGGATGCCGCCATGCTCGTGAGGGCTGATTGTTGGTTTGGATGCATGGTGTTTGTTGACCGCCGACACGTCAAAAGATAAAACAGAGGCAATTCCATGGAATTTGGGGTCTTCATTAGGTAACCTGGAAATTGTGGGGCGGCGGGTCTGTCACGCATGCCTGGCCGCCCTGCATGCCTGCATGATGGTTGGGTGGGCCGTGGCATACTCTCCATGGCGCCGCCATCGCTTTATTAGCCACAATATCAGCCACAGCACTCCTGGTTACACCCACCAGGATGGAACTTGTGGAAATAGTGTGTGTATTGCTGCCTAAGTATTGCGCATAGTGTGCTCTACCTATCATGACCGAAGAAGGAAAACGCAAGAAGCTGACTGGAGCAGAGCGGATAGGCTGGGCACGGTGGTCGGTGCCACCAGCGCCAACCACCGAGAACAAGTCACAATTGTGACACTGCCAAACTTGAAGGCACCCTGGAGCCTTGGGCTACCCCTCTTTCTTCCCCAGAAACACCTCCAGCGGCTCTTATCTAAGTCTACACGCGAGTTCATTGTAATTACGTATGGGTAACGAAGCTGTCAAGATGGAGGACAAAACGTACGCCGCACGATCCGCCCGCGAGCTTGAGGCCGTGTCCAAAAGTCATGGAGGCGTACAGGTCATTTCGCAACTCAGCCAGGCCGAACTTAAACTGCCTGCTAGCAGATGGACGCTGAAACATCTGCTGGTCTACCGTCTCCTTGTCCGCCCCGAAGCCGCCTTTTTGCCCATCCTCCACGCCCATCACGCCCAAATGTGTCCGGTATGCAACCTACTGGACACGGAGACCGATGGTGACAATGGTTCAGACAACCCCTGCCACCAGAAGCTTGATTGCGTTCGAACTAGGACGCTCACCGGCGAGACTCCGCGCGACCTCTGCACCAAAACCGAGAGTGAGCTCATGCAGCTGCCAGACGGCTTTTTCTGGGTTGCCCTCGCACGGGCAGCTCGTCCTCGTCCCCAGGTTTCCAAAGAGGCGGCTAGAGTGCATCCTCAACGCGAGCGGCGGCCGCCGGTGCTGCAGGCGCCCTACATCAGTTCCACAACTGCGATCCCGGGGTCGTCTTCGCCAACCAGGCCCTCGTCATCCGAGTTCGAGGAAGACCCGAACCAAGTGGACGAGAACGAACATGACGAACGACGGGGGAAGCCCGAGGAGGTGACGGTTCATCTCGTTTCGTTCTTCTTGCAATATGCGTTGAATCTCTGTCTCTTGCAACATGCTGCTGGGCTGACGGCAGTGCAAGAGGTCAGAGTACGTATAGAGCGCAAGACGACAAAGGCCAACATTGCCCAGACAATCTTCGTTAGCGCCGAGGACGACGGGGGCATTTGCCTGATGCAACGGGAAGAACTTGGGTGGGAGATGCCGAACCCGTACTTGGCCATACTCGAGGCAAAGAGGGCGTTCAAGATTTTTCGCTTCGACGAGAAAGTTGGAAGTGATGTCCCCATCATTTCCAACGAAAACTTGGCACAATATCTCGGCGAAGCAGTCATCACGTGGAAGGGAAACTACGAGAAACTGGAGTATAGGTAAGACTTGGATCGACGTACTTTATTTTAGTCCTTCGCAGCCAAATAGGTTAGCCAGCCGATACCTACGCTAACTCCGTGGCCTCCTCTTGTCTTGTGATATTTAGTGGCGTCTTTCTCATCGCAGCAACTAACACGTTCGTACAATTCATCCACTTCAAGTTTGGTCGCGACTATCTCGAATACCTCAACGCACCAAACGTAAAGATGCAGCTGGAAATAGTGAACGACAACGACAAAGAAGCATTCGTCTACATGCAGAGCGCTAAATGTTTCAACCTACAGTCGCCTGAAGGGAGACGAAGCGCACTATGTCACCTGATGGCGCTACTGCGATGGCAGGATGCACATGGTTCCTCACCACACCTGGCCGATGGCCCTTCCTGGGAGGGAAGCGAGGGCCCTGAGGAGCTTGAGGATCCCAAGAAGCGCGAGGATGATGAGTCTGAATATGAATATGAGTCTATGGATACAGACGATGAGTCGCTACCTACCTATTAATTAATTAAGTCTGGCTGCCTACCCGTAACACATGACGAGAAGCATTGAATGCTGACCGTGCTGGTTGATGAGGCATATTGACGAGGCAGTTGATGAGTCTGTGATACAAGTTCAGGCCTTCACTGTCGAGGGTGACCTCTGTACTTGTACATATGCATAAAAAGGTCGGGGGGTCTGCCTGCCAGGCAGAACAGCGGCCCATGCGTCATGACCCACAACAACTGTACTATATAGACTAACATTACAGATACCTACCTGCCCAGACTTGAGTTCTTGACAGGAAACCCCCTCGCCATCTCGCCGACCCCGCACATCAGATCCACCAAGACGTATCCGTGAACGATTTAACGGCTTTATCGATGACGGCTTTGAGCTACTTCGACACCGTTACGTCCAAAACCGCGCTGCGGAAGCACATGCAGAAGAGCCCGCACCCACCACTCTATCGGCGAAATCCTGACGACGTGCCCGCAGCGAGCCGGTGGAGCAAGAGGGAACGCTTTGCCAGCCGCGTCGTCATCAGTCATGTCGGCGGCGGCGTCCTGAAGCATCGTGCTCCTTCGCCCTTGGCCAAGGCCTTCCTCGAGCCGCCTCCTAGGCTATCCAACCCCCAGCTGTCCAAGATCATCACCCCGCTGCAGCCCGGTGAGGAAGACCTGTCCGAGACTGAGCTCATCCACCAGCTGGGCTGCACGCCGGGTATGTTCCGGGCGGCGTTGCACCGCTTCACCCGGCAGCCGTCTGCCCAGCCTGTCGAGGCCGCCGCCGCTGATGAGCCCGAGATGCCTGTCCTCGGCTCGCCATGATTGCCGCAATGCATCCGCCGCCAGACCCAACGGCAAGGTGGCTTCGTCGACAGCAGCACTATCAAGATTACTGGCAGCAGCCCGGCCCCTGGCTCGAACCCAAGCTCCTCCTTTGCAAGCGACAACGCAGGCCACGTCTCGCGCGAGGAGCACACACGCCATGCCATCGCGGAGGACGCGACGGTGCAGCTCGCCTCGGCGTTCCTACGGCACGCGCTAGTGCACTGCCCGCTGCAGGACGTCACTTCGGATAATAAGCTGTTTGAATTTTCGGGCATTCGGCGGTGCATGCTCGCCACCTTTGGGGACGGGTTCCTGGAACTCGAGGCCACCGCCGACGGCCAGGTCGAAATCCTTTGCAGGAGCCCCGGCGAGACCCACCTCAAGGATGGCGGTAAAGTCCTTGCCTTGCTCGAGGCGAAGAAGCGGTTCAACGTCGTTCTCGACGGGAGGCCAGTTGTTGCGGATGACATCTTGGACCAGATAGTCGGCGAGGCGCTCGCGTTGCGGCCGTCGCTGGCTGGAGCAGACGCAGACGCGCCGGATTTTTCTGAAGAGTTCGTTCTCCGCGAGCGCCCCTCTACTCGACCCTCTGATCATTCTTCCTCAAATTTCAACCAATTCTTTTTTCTTTCCTTTTTTCTGTTTTACTTCAACCTCTTGTCCCATTTCTAAATCTAACGAAAAACAACCACTCTTTTCCTTTGTTATACTTGCTATAAGGGAATAAAGGTTAACCATTAACTTACTAATTACTTACAACATTAGGACTGTCGTTATTATTGCAGCTACACGGCAGTACTTGTGCTTCCTAAGCTTCCATATCCCGGAAGCGTACCGACTGAAAGCCTTGTCCCCAAACGACAATTTTGGTGGCGATGAAGATGGCGGAGATGATGGCGACGCAATGTAACAAGATCAAGATGGCGAGGACGACGAAATGGAACAAGATGGAAAGGAAGAAGAAGAAGAAGCAGAGGAAGACAACGAAGAGTTCATCACCGTACGCGCCACTGACCGGCTCGACCTGAGTACACAACGCTGCCGCCAGCTTGCCTGCGATAATATCGTGGCGCTTGTGGATTGGCACAAGACAGTCTCAGCAAAGGACTGACAGAAGCTGGGGGTGACGATACCCGCGGCTTAGACTAGTATAATCCCGTACATATCCAATATGCTTTTTTTTCTCGCCGAAGAGTTTCCATTTGATTTACACTAGTCTTGCTGATTTCCCTCCCTCAAATTAGATATCGATGGCTATGACAAAATGAGCACAAGAGATCAAATCTTTTTCAACTCAAGTCATCTCGGCTAAATGAGGCAGCTAACTAAATACCTTAATTCCCCACCTTCCACCATCAACAAAGAATAGCCCTCTTAGCTCAGGGGTAGAGCGCATCACTAGTAATGATGAGGTCATCAGTTCAATTCTGATAGAGGGCAGTACAACAATCTTTTGCTGATTAATATCAGAGATAGTTTTGGTTGACTTATTTAGGGTCGCAGACTTTTTGTCAGACTGTTGCGTTGGTTACCTAGTTAGGTACATCACGCATCCATTCGTATTTTTCTGGGAGGAACTTTAAAATTAAATCTTTTATGGCTCTCATGCCACACCGTGACGTTGTAAAGATTTTCTCATTGCTATAATGGTTAACCTATGCCTTTCTTCGAGTCTGAAAACTCTCCCGGCGAGGCATGTTATTCGATACAATAATTACACTGAAGCTTGCATCCGTCTACCCGATCAAACCCACCCAGTCTTGCACAAACATAACCTCTCATTACCAGCGCCTTTTACAACCGCCGCACGTCCCGCCATATCTGACGGCGATAATGTTGGGCTGCTTCGAGTTGTAGCGGATATAATGCTTGCCCTCCAGGGTGACGGTGAGATCGTAGCAATCGCCGCTCTCGTCGTAGAACTGAAAGTCGCCGACATACATGGGGAACCTGAGGTCTAGCTTCCAGGCCCTGACGGAGAAGCCGTTATCGTGCAGATTGTAGTCGGAGATGATATCGCACAGCTCGCCGCCGGCGTACTTCCAGCTGTCGTCGCCTACAGGCCAGTCGACGGAAATCCGTTTACACTCGAAGGCCTAGCACCCAGTTTGTCAGAGGGAGGAATTTACTCTGCAACTTCATTTTCTTCTTTTTACTGACATGGATATCATTGCCATCAGGTGTAAACGCTCCGACCCCATTCTCCGTGGCAAGCGGAACGTGTTGAGGAGCGGCAGCAGAAAGCCAACCGAGTGAGAAAAGTTAAATGGCTTGAAATGGATGGGATATCATCTTGTCAGTCGTTATTGGGGGCTTTCCTGTTGTGTCCAAGAAATTTTTTTTTTTTGTTAAACAGAGAGAGTGTGTGTGTCAGAAGACCGAGCGCAGATATCAGGGGGCTTACGCGAGTTAGGGAGGGCCGCTTGAGTTGCCTCGTTTGCCGACTGATCCGGACAAGATCGTCACACTCGCCAACCACACTTTTCGTGAGCTGATTGTCCCCGGGGCCCTGTACTTGCAATATCGATAACCGTACATACAGTCTATTGAAGCTGGCCGCGCATCGGTACTCCGCTCCAATGTCGCCGCTAAGAGATTCTAGAAGAGCCGAGGCCATAACGCCGGGTCTAGCTCGCTCGATAGAGCCTCAATTTAACCAATGCGGTTTCTACTGCCCCAATTCTTGTGGGGTATAGCCAATAGAGAATCTTGGATTGGGATTTTGGTAGCAGCTAGAGACTAGTCCCTCTCGGCTAGTATACATAGGTCAACTTGAGCTAGTGCTCAGCTCCGACAAGAGCGGCCTTGTTACCACTCTAGGCCTTGCTGTTAGTCCCGACCAACGGGTCCAATACCTATCATGTCGTCGTAGCGGAACAACCCCCTGTTAACATATGTTAGTGTCAATTAGTTCACCCTCATTAAGTTGAAGCCAGCGGGCGTGGTTAAGAGGCGCAAGCACTTGGGTATCGGTTTGTATTCAGCGGAAGATGGGCAGTCGAGTGATGGTAATATCAACTGGGATAGACGGGCAGGCTGCAAGACATATTTTTTGTCATCTTTGGTATCAAGTTGGCGTATTTTATAAAAGGGAACTTAGATGACGGGGGAGTTTATTTTGTTTTCTTTTTTAACGTCCTTGCTGCTGTAGAGAGTGGAAAGCGGCGGATAAGGCGGCCGTTGAATTACAACCGGTCTTTCAAAGTCTTATCTCGTCATTGGACATGTCTTGACGTCAAAGACGTTATAAAAGTATTGCCGAGCCGGATATAAATTAGCCTTGGCTATCACTGTAAGTAATGATGCTTAATCTTGCCAGCCGCACGGGTAAACTGGTTGATCAGATTTCGCCGGCGAGTACTACTCATGACCGGACCGGGCGGGGTAAGCCCCCATGCTGGTTCTCTACAAAAAGAAGAAAAAGAAGAAAAGAAAAAGGTAGAGAGATAATTAATAGTCCCTTAGTGAGACGTTGAGCGAGACTGACGAATTTAAGACTGTTGACCGGAAATACCCTCGATCATTGAGCAGTTCTTGTTTACATCGCGCAAATGGTTTCCCTCAGAAGCCTGTTCCTCTCAGCATGGCTCGCCGCCACCAGCGGGGAGGTAGCGGCGGCTCGACCGACTCTGGCATCATGCGCACTCCCGACCTGGACTCTCGACAATATGAACCTCAATTTCAAGTACCCCGGCAGCCAGGCCAACTTCACCCTTTATAATACTGCCACCCACAAGTCAGAGACCATATCATGCACACTCGAGTTCGCCACCTTGTGTGAGATCAAAGGCACGCCCAACGATAAGGACCTCTACATTCACCTCCAGACCAAGGGGCCAGACGTGTGGGTCAACGTGACGTCGCCATATACCTGTGATGGAAAGTAAGTTTTATATTTTCAGTATTGCCGCATCTGTTGGTATCACAAGGCTAGCAATTTGGGAAATGAGTTTCTGATGATTAAATAACAGGGCGGGCCATGTCACGGGGAGTGGAGAAAACTTGTACGACTGCGCCGAGGGTGATGACTACTCGTGCACAGGTGAGAAGATTGTCGTGGATGGGATGTTTGTGGACTGGTAGTACAGATGGATTTGCCGTTTTCCAAGACAGGGACAGGGACGGGCCATAGACTAAAAGGGAGTCGACAGTTCAAACATAAAACAGGGAGAAGTGTCATCCAGATCGAAACCTTCTAAATAAGCCTCTAAAACAAGTTCAAGAATAGAATCCAGTTATTTTGGCAGCTCGCTCAAACGCCCCATATATCCTTTCATATCAGAGCCCAGCCAAAAAGTCAGTAACAAAGACCTAACGTGGTTGTCTGGATTTGAAACAGACCGAGACGGCGACGCGGACCCTAGGACCGGCTCAACTATTTTGAAGTAATAAGTATTAATTATTTGAGGGCTGAGAAGACAAGACTGTCGTCCAGCGGTACTTCCCTGCAACGCTCCCCCACCCTCCCCACCGTGCCAGCGCGTGTCCGGCTACAAAACGTCGTCCCTGTCTCTCCGGTTTCTGGCATCCGAGGACCCGCCAGTCCAATGGAGCCATCCGTATCTCAAATCTCAAGACCTCGTGCCCCGTACCTCGAGGCCGAGCGCCCATGGTGTCATGAGGTCTAGCGTGTCATGCAAATTTGGTTTCCCGTCACTCCAGCCCTGTAAAGCCGCAGGACTCTTCAACGAAGGCGCACCATGATGCATGTACAGCAACCACATACATCTCATCTTCCCGCTATCGGCGCGGAAACCTCGACAGGAAACCACACTTGGCTCCCGTTCCCCTGTTCGTAGACTCACCATTAACAGCGGCCGGCGCTCTGTCTATGGGATCGAAGCGACGGATTCCAGCAAATCCATGCCAACAATATTAGCGACTGGTCAGCACCTTCCACCTAGTCACAACCATACATACTATATATCTCCACATGGATAGATATACAATGCCTTGAAGCATGCTGAAGAAGGAGCTTTTTTTTTTTTTTTTTTAAAAAAAAAAAAAAAAAAGGCCATATGTATGCAACCCGACAACTCACTCTCCATCTAATTCCCAGTACCATGTCCACTGGCAAGACCGGCATCGCGCACGACGGCTGCGAGGCGCCCTCGTAGCGTCTCATACGGCTTGAAGGCTAGCCGCTGGCGGTGAATGGCTATTTCGACCCATGGCTATTTCGACCCGAGACGTCGCGTCCGCCGGCGGAGGGAGTGAGGGGCAGTCAAACCTATCGAGGAACTCGGGTGAAACCTTGCTGGTGTAGATATGCAGCCACGTCTGATCACCGGTTACCAGCAGCATCGGTGAAGGAGCAACACTGGTCGCGCCATTGGGGAAATTCCTGTCATTATAGAGTCGCTGTTCCTGCGCAATGGCAATCAGGGCCACGGCAATGCACGGGTCCTCCAGGGAATTTTTGGGCTGAAGATGTCGTAACTGTTTCTGGACGCGGCGGAAGCCGGGCACGTTGTGACGACGAGGAACGCCTTCGGGTCCTAAGGGTGGCGGGGCGCCTCCGACCTTGATTCTTCGGGAAGAGGCGATATCGCGTAGATCGAGGTGGACGAGCTGTGTGGGCGGCGGAGGCTGGGAAGGGGATCGTGGAGCATGAGAGTACGGGTAGCATGGCAGCTGGGCAATTGAGCGACGGGCGTAATGGAAGCGAATTTTGGTCCTGAGGAACAAGTCGGTCGCAATAATTAATTGCATATTCTGTGAAGAAGGAAATCCGGGGAGAGTGAATGGTAGAGGCAGCGACAGGACGAACGCGTGAACTCACCCAGAGCGCTTGAGCTGCTCCCCTAACAGTAGTGTTAAGGCGTTACCCCTCACTCCCGGGACCCTCCCACACGCAAGGCGATACGCGTGGGTTTCGTCACTGTTTCTACTCGCATGGTAGCGTTGCAGCTGAGATGCAACATCGTCGCCGCCCTGCACACTTTCAAGAGGTGAGGGAAGGGTCGGAGGTGGGGTCGGAGGTGTCGGGGGCAGGGGCGCGACAGTGATGACTCCGTCGTGAAAGAACTTGCAGCGCAGAAGGCCGAGGTGTCGCGACGTCCACAACACTGGATGAACGTATAGGCGCTCGCGAGGGTGGCTGGTAATTAATTGGGATATGGAGAGAGAGTTGATATCTGTTGGTTCTTCTACGTTTACGTCTGTCGGGGTCGTGGCTGTCATGTTCGCGATGCACAACTGGATGCACAACTGGCGTTGTGATATGGTGGGTGGGTCGACGCCTGGGGGGGGAATTAAATTACTGCCACAAAAACAGAGCCTCAGACTGGCTGCCTAAGGCAGTCTGGATTACGTCAGGAAGTGGGGTCACGTCTCAAAAGACAACCCCCTGTAAACCCCCGGTTGTTTTACAAACCTGGAAGCTCATTACTCGAGCTTTATAAAAGAGACCTGGCTACCTATGTGGGTGGGCTCCATGTCAAGGAGCAACACACACCTTGTCAATTGGGGTGCGTCTCCCACATAGTTATGTAATTAAAATTTAAAATGTTTATCACAGCAGCCTAAACCAACATAAACAAGCTTAATAAAGCCTTCCAGGTTCCCTTTTTCTCGCTCGGATCGGCGTGATATACTGGACCATCCAAACCAAGTCTGCCATTAGCCTCCAATGAACAAAAACAGCTACGCATCAACTCTCTTAACAACGACGTGCCAAAAGAGGAATAACTGCACATTCCATAACATTAAATAGACCAGAATTTGACGTAGGTTCTCGGCCAAACTCGGTTGCTAGTGTCCAAGTGGGTGTCTTCTTTCACACTCAACGTCTTACACTTCAACCCGTTCCCAAAGACTCAACAAAACTCACATTGAATCAACTCCCCTCCCTCCATTTACCAAACAAACCCCTTTCACAATTCAAGAGTCATTCAGCCCCTCTCCTGGTTCCAAGCCCCATTATTAGTATCCAGCGTTGGTTCCAGCTAGACTTCAGCCCACCTCCCCCTTCATTGTGTCACCCGCGCCAGGCCCCACAGCACAACGGGGTAGAGTCAATCAAGCTCATTGAAGAGGCACGATTCCCAGAGCCAACTCCACCAAGGAATCCCAGCAATTTCTCATGTTGGAAACAAGATTTGAGGGAAGCCGGCGTGGGGCACTTGGTTAGCGCGTCAGACTCTTAATCTAAATGTTGCGAGTTCGAGTCTCGCTGTTGGCGGCTTCTTTTTTGTCTCTCATTCTCAGAGATATGGATATGGATGTGCTGTGATTGTTGTTGTTTTTGTTCTTTGGGTATGTGTGGATGCTTCTTGGCTGTGGTGCTGACAATTACCTATGCTAGTTGTTACGAAAGCTTTGGCCAAAAAAAAAAAAAAAAGGGGGGTATTCCATATAGTGCACATACGCATCCTATGCCAAGCACAAGCCCCCGGAAAACAATGGGAAAGCGGCCTAGGGAAGAAAATGAGAGAGCGATCAGGGCTTTTCTGTATGTCTTGTAAGAAACAGAATCCGTCTAAATATCTTTCAAAGCAGGTTAGAACTGTGGCATTTGACAATTTGTATCCTTGAGCGCGAGCAGAGTGACTGAACCCCTCTTCCGGCCGAGCCTCGGTAATTAGTTAAATGACTATTTCTCAAAATTCCTGCCGGTGGTCTTTTTTCAAAGTTGATCCTGAGACCACAGGACCATCACAACTGAGGCGCAAGCTGAAGAGTCTGTTGGAACATATGTGTTCCAACAGTTGCAGTGTGTCAGGAAACTTGATCAAGTCTTCAAATATTGGATTTTCTGAATGCGAGGCGGGTATCTGCTCAAATATGCAAAAAAAAGCAAGAGAAGTAGAAGGAGAAGAAGAAAGCCAAAAACGCTAGGACTCTACATTCTCAATGATAATAAAGCAACGCTTCAAGCCCAGAATTTTGCGCTCCATCGCCTTAGCCAACTGCCGAAGCCCCTGAGCAAAATCCCTCACAGTACTTTCTTAATGTCGTTTACAAGCTGCCTTTGCGGGTCGGCTAATTAACGTGCAACAAGATAACGGCAGTCAGTAAAATTGGCTTGCTGAAGCTGTCCACGACACGTGTGTAATTGACGATGAAAAAGGGGAAAAAAGGAGACACAACAAACTCGGAAATAATAATTATTTACAACTCACATAACTGATTAATCCCCGGCAGCCCTCTCAGCGGGACTTCAATCACCTCGCTGTGGAAGCTCAACACACAATTCTCCATGTCCATTCTGATCCCACGATAGATATCAATTTTCAGCTTCCACTTCCCCGGACAGGGGAGGAAAACCCGCTCGTGGTCTCCCAGTAGGAAATGGATCGTGTACGGCGATCTTGCTACCCCGTGCGCAGACGGCGGAAGCTTCCAGTTGCCGATCGATGGGAAAGCGTCGAACCCGCTGGAACCTTGCCGATTATCTGCTTGGTCGAGGACGCTCACGAAGGCGATGTATTTTTGCGGATCGCGGCGGTTTCGCACGTCGACGTCCAGGACGAACTCGGGGAGAGTCGTGTCCCGCGGCCATTTGTCTGGTGGGTGGATGGAGAACCGGGGGCTGGAAAGGGATTCGAAGAGGGGCATTTTTAGTGCCAGTGTGTACCTAATTAATTATCCAGGAGTGGAAGACGGCTTTCTTCTTCGAGATGGTGATAGCTGGAGTTAGTACTGCTGGAAAGTATGAACAAGACTTGTTGATTTCCGGGGCTTCGGCGATAACCAGAGAGGAGGACTCGGGAGACTTGAAGATTCGATCATGTTTGTGGTTGTACGTCACGGGAGAATGTGTCACGGTGTGGTGCTGTGGCATGCGTGTGCGCAAGGTGCAAAGAGCAACCATTACCGAGAGAGGCAAAAATATAAGTTTCTTATACCTTCCCAGCACGCTGGGAAGAGCTCAAATGACTCAAACTCTGAGGTGCCCAAACTTGTCAAGTTCATCCCATTCGGCAAACTAACAGTTTCTCTGACACCTGCAGCTGCCAAAGTGTCAAAGGACGTCAGCCGTGTCGTACGTCCCACAACAGCTTGAAACAGAGACACAAGAGGCACAACCAACCAGACTCTCATCACAAACCAAACACATGACCAAGCCCGAGTCAAAAGGGATTTGCCGCAACCGAAACTTGAAAGGGGTGAATCAAGTTACAATGCACTCAAGTTCTCTTCTTGTCTTACGATAAGTCCTCAAGTTGGTCATATCCAAAAGCAAACATGACGCGACTCGATAACAACTCTCTTTCAAAAATGGAGTGCAACACTGAGGTCGAGGTTCGAATGGCCTTGTCACTGTACTTGATTTCTGATCCCAACGAGTGTATAAGGAATTCTTGTTACTTACTACTGGTAGCAATGATCAACAGTTAGGCTGACTCACAGGCCTCAAACCACAGCACACAGATACATACTCTCTCAAACCTCCGTCTCAATCCCTTGATCCGTATCTTTATGGTGAAACACCTCACCAGCCTTGCTCTTGCACTCCTTGACCTTATCGACCATCCAATCGAGCGTCCTCGCCGCTTTCCACTGCATGACGCCCTTGTGTTTTCTGTGCAGCTGCTTGCGATGTTTCTTATAATCCTGCAGCTGGGCCAGCGGCCCTCTCTTGCCGTCGTCATCACTACCCTCGCCGCTCTTGCCTTCCAGCAGCGTCGAGGCACTCTTCTTCAGCTTTGACGGGATCTTCTTGACCGATTTTATGACAGTATTGTCGTCACCGTCTGAGTCCCCATCGCTGTCGGAAGAAGACGAATGGCCAGCCTTACGTAGCATTTTGCGCTTCTCAGCTTCTTGTTGCGAATCTTTCGGGCCCGGCCCATCGTCTTCGTCTAATTCGGATGACGATGAGTCAGAGTCGTCGCTGGTGTCCGAATCTGAAGCACCATCATGCTCGTCGTCCTCCACCATCTTCTCATCATTGACTGTGTCCAGTACCTCCATCACACCCCGCACGTCACTGTTCCTTGACTTCTTTGAGTACCCCTTATGATACCCGCTCAAGCCCCTCCAGAACCTGACGGTCAGCTCGATCTCCCCCAGCGGCTGCTCTTCGTTGTCGAGGCCGCTGTAGTCGGCACAGCCTCGGGCTCGTCTCAGTTGCTTCTTGCCGCCCTTCCAGATTTGCATCGCCACTCTTTGCTCCTCTTCGTCAGGTAAAGAACTCAACCAAAGCACGGCCAGTGCTGGGTGGCTCTTAGATGTGACGGACTTGTCGTGAAACTCGATGACTAGCGGCGTCGCATAGCGCTTGGTGACACCAAGAAAGACGCTCTCTTCGTGATTTCGCTTTGGCCTCCAACCACTGCCGTCCTCGGCCGAATGCATCTTCCCTTTGCTGATCTTCGTCTTCAGCTTGAGTTTGCACTGCTTCAGCTCATCTGGGAAATTGTTGCCGATGATCTTGATGGGAGCCTTGATCTCGAGTGTGCCGTATTCCCATCCTATCAACTCCCGCGGCATCTTGAGCTCGACACTTCTCCATACCATACTGATGCGTGCGCGGCCGTACCCAATCCCCCCGGCGAGAGGATACGTGCCCATGACTTGGCTCTGCTTCTCAAAGACTCTCCGAAGCGGCAGATACACGATGCCCAGAAGAGGGTTGTTCTCGCCCTCGCGACTATCGCGGACGGAGATGATGACCTCTGTCGTCTGCCAATCTGCCACGAAGCGCTCGGTGCTAGCATTGAAGAACGGCTTCGCATTCTTGGGCTTTGTCCTGGTTCTGTAAATCTTGCGATGGTTGAGGATGATGTTGCAGTAGCTGTCGGGCAGGTCGTCAGACTGCTCGGCCTCGTCCTCCCTGTCCTCGCCGTCGCCCGCCCCGTTCGACCTGTTCCGATTGAGTTTGGCGACCTCGAGTCCAGTAATGTTGTGGATCTGGACGCTCAAAATGCCGCTTGGGAGACCGTCTGGTGGCGGTGCCGAGATGATCATTGCATCCTCCTTCGCTTTAGTGTCTTGAACCTCCTGCTGGTGCAACTCCCTCGACGCGTCTTTGGAGGACATTGCCTCACACAATTTTGATTTTGCGGTCTCAGCTACCTGCTTTTTGAGGGCGTCCATGCTGCGGATGCTTGGATCAAAAGTCTGCTTGTCGAGTTGGCATTGCTGGATGTGCGCCTTGGAAAAGTAGCCGACCGACCACGAGATTGTGCCTGGCATCTTCTCTTCTGGGTCGTCTGCCCTCATTGAGTCCTCCCTGTCACACATTTTGTTCCTGGTTTTGGAATCGTGCATTAGCTCTTTGAGGCTAACCTCGACCCGGCCGAGATCGTCATCTGCAGTGTGCTTATCAGAGTCCCACAGCTGCAGTCGCAGCGTTTCAGCAGCGTTGATCTCGTCTGGTGTCACCAGAACTGTTGCCCACTCATTCCAGTTGGGCTCTTGGTCGTCGATAATGATGCGTGTTGATGCGAGGGGCTTGCCGTATTTGCCCCACGAAACTTTCACGTACGAATCGCTCGACCCCTTGATCGGCCCAAAGCCGCCATCGCCTTCTTTGAAACCACGTGCCTTCCTGATGTAAACGAGAACCACGCCACGGGTCATGGTATCCTTCTTGAAGTCCTCTCCGACAAGCATGTCCTTGAGATCCAGGGTGAGAGATTTTGGAGCCACATATTCGGCCAGAGCAGCATCGATAGATGACTGAACGAATGACGAGATGAGTGGTACGTCCATGAGATTCAAGCTGTGCTTGGACAGCGGAACACACGAGATATCGGCTCGCGGTTGTCCGAGGAATGTCAGTGTGCAGAGATCAAAGAATGGTGGGTCGGGTGTGAGCTGTAGACGGAGCCGCATAATACCAACAATTCCCCGAAGCTCAACCCAAACGGGAATAGCAATGCCACCCGGCAGGTAGAATTTGAGGTAGAGGTGGGCATTTTTTGCCTTGCTCTTAATTGACTTGCCCGACGACCTTGCTCGATAGGAGAAGGCGAGCTCCATGTTGACAAAGTCGCCTTCCTCGGCCTCCATTCCCTCGCGGATCATCTCCTGGTCTGGTTTCTGCTGCTGGTCTCCGCCTCCAGTGCTGTCATTTGGGCTGCCGCTGTCAGGATTGTCAATATGACCTTTGCCAGGCGCCGCTCGATCATTTCCCTTTGATCCCTGGGGTTTCCCCTCGGCATCGACTGACTGGCTAGCAGCGCCTGAGGGAAGCCATTTGACGCCAAGAATCCGGAGTGCCTCACTGCCCTGACCAAGGTCATCAACGCTCACCATTCGGACAACCTTTGGCAGAGAGGCTTGCATGACATCCTCAAGCGTGTCTACTACAGACGCAAACAAATCCGGATTGATGAGTGGCCAAATCGACGCGAGCAAGCTATTCAGCCACGCCACAGACTCGGGCAGTTCAGCCTCAGACTTGTTCCGGTCCAACTCCTCGCATCTGGCTGCATACCAGATCTCGTCCTCAAAAATGTCTCGCACTTTCTTGGCAAGCCAGCCTGAAATGGCCCGGACAAGGACGAATGAACCTGCCGCTGTTGCTGACAGAATTGTCAAGATGGAGAGCCAATGCCAGGACCTCCCGCGTGTCTCGGCAGAACCGTGAAACCAGCCAGTCCCACCAGTGGCGCCGTGTCCTGAATTTGATAGCAGGAGTGCGATGATACCAATGGAAAGTATAGCCAGCGCGCTGATGGATGTGAGGCCGGCAGTGAGCGCCGTCCGGTACGTTCTCATCATCTCGCACTTCGTATCCTCAAAATCCGGTGGCGGGAACAGGTTGCGCATGCCATCATGGCTACGGTCAAGCTCACTCTTTTCGGTGTCGAGCTGCTGTTGCGACTTGGATGCGCAACTAAGCCCGGTCATGGTTCGGTGGTTTGATCCAACATCTGGCTCGTTCTCTGGCGTTGAGTCGAGGTCCTTGTTGGTCATGTCGTGAATCACCATGGGGAGGTGAGTGACTGGATCCGTCACCTCGCGTCCGCTGCCATGTCGCTTGGCCTTCTTCATGGCCTTGCGTTTCTCCTTTGGATCGATGAAGCCAGCGACGGTTTCGGTGGCCGACTTTGCCTGTGGTGGCTCGTCCTTCGCATCTTGCTGCTGCCGGTTGGCCCCGTCGTCTGAATGGCCATCGCTTTCCTGGCTGTCCACTTTCTTCCAGTCGTCGCCATGGGAAGCGCTTCCATCTTCTGAGAGAGTTGGGTTTTCGTTCCTGTTTGCTGTCGGGTAGGGATCATGACCTGCGTCTGGCTGGTCCTTGTTCTTGGCGATGGCTTTGACCGACTCGAATGCGCGCTTGACCTTGGAGTCACTACTCCCCCCCGCTTCTTGTGCTTCCTGAGCTTCTTGCTCGTTCTGCACGTCTTCGGTTTCCTCCTGGCGCTGCTTGAGCTCGTCGCGATACTCGTGGTATCGCCGAACGGTGGGGACAGGGTGCTTCGAGGTGTAGGGCCCGCCACGGGCCCTCCTGGGACCGCGATCTCCAAAATCGTCCATTTGAGACATTGATCGAGAAAATAGCTGTGGATGTGCAGATCAAGGTGGCTCGATCTCAAAGGCGAATGAATGTGGATCTCGAGATCTGGCGAGGAAGGAGCGCGTGGCCGTCATCAGCAGATTGTGCAGTTGTGAGTGTGTGTGTGTTTGAAGAACTCCTCGTCAACCGTTGTCAAAGTGAAAATATGGGATGCCCCTTCTTTCGTCATGTGCCATCGTGGAACCCATCAGGATCAGGCGCGAATTCCTGCTGTCTTCAAACATTTGCGCCAGTTCAGAGTTCTTGCATGGGCGGAGAGACCTTGGTATGACGACGCTTGACGTCACTGCCCCAAGTTTTGGCTCGGCCGTTGTTGCCGGACGGGGAGGACCCACAGAGGGGACTCAAAAAGGGGGCCTAACATGCAACCCTAACCCTGTGTAGAATGGTGCCCCCAAAACACTAACACCAACCTGGAAGGTGGATTGACGATGCGGAACAATAGCAAAATGCTAAGAACCCCAAAAAAAACATACAACACTAGGGATTCGCTGGTCGTCACCGACCCAACTACTAGTCTAGCGGTCACTGGCTTATCTATGGGAGAGCGGACGGGATCCCGAGCTTTCCAGTGCCTATGGTCGTATGTGATATTTCGGAGTGGAATCTCATCTTTTGTTTGTGTGATGATTGGGAGAAAGTCCGGACCGACCAGTTTTCAGCCCAAGTAAATTCATTGAATATTGTGAAATGTATATATATGTTTACCGCCGTTACCATAACAGTTCATCTCTATGACAGGGGTTGTGATGCTTTCTAAGCTGAGTACATGTCGGAGCAAGAGGAAAACGACAGCCGGCGTGGTCATCGTCTTTCTCAACCCTTCCACAAATGTGACAAGCTATATAGACCTCTAGAATCTCCCATCTTATCACCTCTTTATATCCTGCTAAATTTCCCATTCATTAATATGTTCACGAGCTCGAAGTTACTCCTGGGGTCCCCACCATTTCCCTTAGCAGCCTGTGGCCATTACAGTTCATCACAACGAACTTGGTACGCCATCAGCTGTAGCGTAGGCCGCAGATTTAGTCTGTTCCGGTGGAGGTAGTAGTACGGAAGTAGCCCCGTCGTCGGCCTTGACAAGCGTCCGGGTTGGCTGGTTCAGCTAATGTTCTGAGCCAATTGGCCTCGAGTAAAGTTGGGAGTCTCTCGCCAGGCAAATTCATCGATCCTGTTGCCGCCCTGGCTTTCTCGTCATCTTTTTTGGCAGCCGGAGGGCCAATCAGAGGGTCATTGTAATACTCACACCGCAAACAAGTTTCAAACCCTGGATCGCACATCGCGAAGAAACTAAGTGCACATTCTGGAGAATGTGACAACAAGCTTTGCAACCTTCCAAGTATTCCAAAAAGATTCTCGCTGTATGCTTGTGACGTCTAAAAGAGACGACATAATACCGATGCAAGATACAACGAAATAAAACCCCCAGATATGATAGACCGTTCTTCCAGTTCGTCGGGGGTGTGGGAATGCAACCCTTCTTGTACAAAGCAACCATCTGCCGTTGGCTTTAGTAAGTTCCCCACTTCTAGTTTCGGCACCGGTGGTGTTTCTACGCACTCTACTTTATATTCAGGCTCTTCACAGTGCTCACAATTCTGCCGTTAGGAAAGTTATGTGCTCGGGAAACGTTCAAGGCCGATATTACATGTCAAATCCTGTCTTTTATTAGACATATCCGATAGCCCTGAACTAGTGTTACTCAGAGTATCAACCCGTTCAATTTCATTCATATGGGATCGCGTTTTCGTGGTTAATTATGTACTGTGAGTTTACGAGAAAGGTACCATATTCTTGGACGAGACTTTTTTTGATGAAGTAAGGTCACTGTACCCTCAAGTTTATCTGAAAGCCTTTTTCATTTAGTCTACGTTTCAAATACCATTCATAATTCTCTCGACGCTAGTTTAAATGCTAGTAAGTTTAAACTGAAACAAAACTACCTCATCACTATAAACGCTAGATGTTGGATTGACAGGGTTAATCATGTTAGTTAACAATTATCGCAATAGGTGGTTTAGTTAGCCACGTAGTAGTAGCCGGTAGGTTGTGTAGTAGTTGCATTAATCTATCTTGTTCAGAGAAGAAGAAGGATCCTAACTAGGTTAACAGGAAGCCTTTTAATATGGCCAATCTATATAGGTCCCTATAGTCCCTATAGTTACGTAATAGCTACTTCTTTTACCTTTTTAATACTCTATGCCCCTTAAAGGGCCATTATTCCCACACTAGCAATCTCTCTTTTATACTATACTTTCGTCATTATTATTATAAACTTTATAATTACGTTTAACCTATCCTTATATATACATTATTATTATATTTGTATTAATAAGGGTTTATAATACCTTATTTAGTTTTGCTTTAATTATAATATTAGCTAGGTTGTCATTTCCATAAATTCAATAGACTTTAAAGATTTTTTGTCTTTTGTACGCTTACTATAGGCTTATAATGTTAATTATAAACCACTTTTCTTTTATAATTTTAAACTTTATAAAACATTTATATAGAAATGTCACGGTTCTGATTAGCAGCAGAGTGCAGCCTCAAGCAGCCTCCCAGGTAGGACCAGTGGGACCCTCTTGGGCGGGCGGACTAATCAGGGTCGTCCCGGAGTCCCGTGTGTCGGGACCGTAGGACGAACAGGACAGGGCAGGTGTAAGAAGGGTTGGTAGCTCGGGTGACAAGAGTGGCACACAACACGCAGCGAGGTCGGTGATGGTTAGGTGTGGTGTATTGGCAACACTAATCTCTGGCCTCTCAACTCTCTGCGAGCGCGCAACGCTCTTCTTTTGTGTTCCAACTCTCTGGGCACGTGCCCTCAGCCCCTCAGCCCCACATGAGCCACGGACCCGCAAGTGGCTCCCGCTGGCACGGCCCGCCGTGACAGCAGGGCACTGACCAGTCAGCTCAGTCCCGGTGTCCCGTGGGACGGTACTGAGGGGCTGCTCCCGCGGTCCTGGTGCTCGGGACGGCGGGACGCGAGGAAGCATTTCTATATAAGCAAGGAGGCTGAAGGGTCTCTAGGACACTTTGGCAGTTATCAAAGTATCTCTTAGCAATTGTATTGGTTACAGCTATATGACCCTTGTTACTCTATCTGCTGTTATGCGCTTTGTGAGCACACCCTTATACCCGACCCTAACCCTAGCACCTGCTTTGTGTAGGTTACAACTTTGGATTGTGACAAGAAAGAATGAATTAGTATAAATAATAATAGGAATTTTCTTAATATTTAACTTAGTTAAAATTATACTAATTATAATATTAAAAGTAATTACTATATTAACGCTATTAGCTATTATATAAATTTTAAAAGTTAAAACGCTATAAATAACTTATTTGTATTTAATAAAAAACTAATAAATTAAATTGCTAATTATTATAAACTTATTATTATATAGCTTTTTATTTATTAAAAAGATTATAAAGCTAATTTATAAGTTTAAGTTTTTATTATTAACGAATAAGCTATTAGTAAAAACGAATAACTTTACTATTAAAAAATTTATTAGAATAAAAATAAAGCTATAATTAAAAAAATTTATTTACTATTAGATTTATTTATTTATTTTAGCAATATTTTTTTTTTAAGTTCTTTATATTATATTATAATAAATAAATTAAATACTACTTTAAGTTAGCAAATAAAAGCAATATATACGCTATACGCATACTATTTAACGTATTTTTAAAAAGTAATAACTTTTTAAAGCTTTTTATTTTGCTTTTTTTATTATAAAGTAAGGTTTTTACTATTATAAGCTAAAATATAATTATTAAAAATTATTAAGTTTTTTAAAATTAGCAATTCTTTTAGCTTAATTATAAATTTAGCTTTTTTAAGCTTATTGTTTTTTAATATTTTAAATTTTATATTGTTTAGTTTAATTATATTATTAATTTGTATATTAATTATTATAAAATATTTTAAATTAAATATTATAATTAATAAATAAAAATTATAAATAAAAATTATTATATTTAATTACTTTTAATAATATTTAAAATAAGTTATTTATTAATATATTTTTACTTTAATAATATTATATAATAGTTAAATAACCTTTATAATTATTCTTTTAAAATATAAATAGTAAATTTCTTTAAAAAGTTATATTAAAATTATTTATTATAATAAAGTTTTTAATTAAATATATACTTATATAATATTTTAAAATTATAATTTTATTTTTTAAAAAAAAAAATATTTAAAATGTTATATTAGTTTTTAAGTT